>JAIGNY010000832.1:2755000-3032500 GCA_020152595.1 Chiridota heheva
GATTGGGAATTTGGATAGAATTTGGCAACATTTCTCAAAGAAAATTTCCCAAAAAGTGACTAGAATTCACAAAAATGTCCGATTTTGAAGTAAATTTCCCGAAAATCTAAAAATCTGCCCGAAAATGAATTTGTTTTCCGAAAAGTGAAGAAAATGTTCTGAAAATTGAAAGGTATTCCCCTGGGTATTTCGCGACTTATCAGATTTTCCAATTAGCAGCAACTTCAACATGATACAAACTTATTTTTCCTGGTTGTAGCAGGGAAATTGTGGGGGTCTTGTCCCCGCCATCCCACTCTGAGAGGGGACCCTTCCTACGCCCTTCCATAATTTGGTTGTTGTACTTCACAGTATTTGTGGCTGGATAGTAAGTTACGGCACCTCCCTTTTGCCCTTGGCTGCTGTAATAATGCGATGGTATCTACCATCTTCAATATCGTTAAACCTATAAAGTTTTTTGGTTGAAGCATCGATCCAACTCAGCAAGATCCAAAGCGTGGAAGCATTTTCTGCCTGAGGTATTCTTCGACAGAGAATAAACTTGAAGTGATTTCTGCGTCAGACTCCTTTTATTTGTGTCTTGTATGTTCGTAACCTCTAGGTCTATTGCCATTAGAATGAGAATTCATTAATTTGTTCCAATAACTTGATTTTCTTATTAAAAAAAAAACATTATGTGTCTAAATGATACATTTGTATGTTCAAATCCCCTCCCACTCCCACCCCCCCCTTCCCAATCACATCCGGCGCCTATGAATTATGATCAGTGACGAAAGCGATCAACAATTTTATATCGTTTAGGAGATATTTAAGTTTAATTAAAACTCTGTTCTTATCTGTGTACATTTGACTGGTGTAAGTAAATATACTATGGAAAGTTGGCATCTTCATCATCACATTCTTAACACTTGTTAATGTATTTGCAAGAAACGTTTTCAATTTTTTCACTATTTAAATTATTGTTTCTTGGGCTTTCTTGAGGTGGTATAAATACGCTTCCTAGATTCAGCTTTTCTACTTTTTTTTTAAATATCTCATACTCTTTAAGCCACAAAATCGCAGGACAAAATATGATTTCAGTCATTTCTACACAAAATGATACCAAACTTTTAACAGATATCTTTTAAATGCGTTTTTCACCATTTTGTTTCTTTTGGAGTCCTCTTTCACATAAAATGGACTTGCTTGACCTCTGAACTAAGATTTGCTTGACACCTGATCTGATGGGCGGAGTCACATTTATTGACACCAATAAATGTTCATGCAGAAATAGAAATCAATAACTGCATTTAGATTTCTATTTTGAAAATCTATGTGATAAGTCCAGTATGTATTTACTTAATCCTTGTGGTTTCATTCCTTAAATATATTTTGAATATAAATATTTAAGGTGCGTGTCCGTGGGCGAAGAGGATAGGGGGGGAGGGGAGGAGGTGCGTTTCGAATTGAACGTGATACAGAACAGGCTCATTTCAAAAGTTTGACAACATTTACACAAGTTTGTAGTAAATTAATGAAAACCTTTCTTTTAGACATCCCATATATTTCAAAGAGTGTCGATAAATCTAATCATGTACAAACGTACATTAAAAGAATTAAACATATTTCCATATTATGCGTTTTCATGATTTTTTGTTTTGTATATGGTGTACTACAGCCCTTATTGACATGAATTTTGACTTGTATAATACATCTTCTTACTATGTGTTGTGACATACGATTTTGCCCTTGAAATGTCAATTTTTGAGAGCTTCCGTGGGCTTCGTCCTTTGTATCCCCACCGGGGCTTTGCCCCTGGACCTCACCAGGGGTCCTTAAGTAAGCCCCTAAATCCAACGCCAACAAGTCGAGCGCTTTGCACTCGAAGTGACACCTTTAACTACACCACTAAATATCGCGTCGGTTCAATTCAACCCCCCCCCCTCCCCCTCTTCCACCCCCTCCAGTATGGAAAACCTGGCTACGCCACTGATCTAAGTATTAGGTCTAAATCAAAACTTAAAATCAAATCAGAAAAAATATAAGCCGTAAATCCAAGTAGGACCAGAACGTGTAAAAAAAATGCAGATATTGCCTACGGTGTGTTTTCAGCCAGTAGGCAGTAGGCCAACCTACTAATTTGAACCATAAAGCATCACTGGGTAATAGTTCATTACATATGACCACATAAAGATAATTGTTTGAATGTTCATTTTATTTTATACAAATAAATTTAATGTCTTTATCTGGTTATGCATGTGATTTATAACAAATTTAGATGTGGATTTGATCTGGAATTTTTCTCTGGGATTTATATATACTTTTTGGTAGGGTGGACCTTGTGGGTGTTTTCGCAACTAAGCAAGGGCCACTGAATTAAGGTTCTCTTTTACACTATTTTGAATTATATAAGATCGTACCTGTATAGGATGGCTATAGATTGTGGATATAAATGCCAAGAACTGTTGTACTTTAAAAAGTTTGATGTTTATGCTAGGCAACATGAAGGGAATGGTTTTGAAGGCACTATAAGAAATCACACAATGTAAAATTGATCATTTGAATGACTGCAAATACGATCTCTTGATGAATTTACCAAGTTCATACTTTTTTTGTATTCCATATCAAGCTATAGGCGTATTTGTCAGTGTTCAACCATCAAAAGTGCATTCAATTTTAAGCTTCATGAGGAGATAAGATTGAAATGAAGTAATATACTAATACTCACATAGTACTATTATCAAAACTTGGAAAGTGGACATCTTCTTTAAATGTCTCAGATTTGATCATACATTTTAATGTATAGTTTGTTACTTTTGCTGTATTTGTATTTTTGCCAATCTTTTCCTTATGTTTGTTTTTATACTTGCTATTATATATTTTATTTTAACAAGGCCTCACCTGAACTAGGCAGCTTTCAGCTGAATGAGCTTTTCTGTATAAAGATGAGTGATATAAATTTAAAAAAATAGACATGGTCTATTCATCACATCATAAGATCTATTCTCAGACTATATGCATGATGTAGATGTGTACATAGCTTTGTGCATTAAATCATAGTGTATGAAATGTGTAATGCATATGTACATATAAACAGTGCATATGCATACTCTTCTTTTGCCTACACTAGTACTTCACTTAATAGGTGAACTTTGTACATGCTTGAAGACCAACTTTTCATCAAAACTAATGTGAAACACTTGCAGGAAAATGATTAACTATGTAAGAATCCAAATATTGACATATTCATATACTGATATGTATCAGAGAATAACAACACAATGTAAATATGGTACTGCATTATTGCCCCTTCAGTTAACTTATATTAAAGCTTAATTCAAGTTAAGCATTGTTTTTTGCATGGTACCCACTCATTTTTTGACTACATTTAGGCCTATCTCATTAACATATATTTATGTATCTATTACTGTTGGCTTATTAGCCCACTATTCTTTTTTGGCTCTAAATATTAAGGTTGTCTACTGACCTTTGTAAGTTGTAAGTGTACATGTAGTTAGAGCCTTTCATATATCTGACAAGCAGCACTAAAATGCTCAGATAAGTAAAGCTTAGGCCAAGCCAGTCAAAATATGCCTATGATATACAAATATTGACAATGGGTGTGATAAAGGTCATTCTTATTAGGAATAAGATCAGTAGTTTTGCCAACTACACTGGAATTAACTTTGCCAATTTCCTGCCAGGATTGAGAATTGTGAGCACATTTTATCCATAAAAACTAAAACAAAATAATGATTACTTATATATCATATGTGATGAAAACACTTTTTAGAATTACTTGGAGTGAAGATAAAGAGGGATGGCAGACTTGTGAAAGTCTCAAATTTGCCATGGAAATTTTGCCGACATCCATTTACTTCATAAGAAAAAGTGTTTGCACCACTCTCTAAATTTGGTTATCATTTGATGATATTCCATGAAGATAGACATGCATGCAGGGCCTAGTTTGAGTTGATTTGTAATTTGTAGCACGAATATTCATACCCAAATCCATACGTATTATTATGAGGCCTACGGCATATATTTTCTAACTTTGAGGCCTAAATACCTCTGTCCTATCTATCGTCTATTCTAATTTCTTGCATAGTATTTGCTAATATTAATAGGCTATTATTACGTTTGTTGTTTATATTGGGCATTGAATCTTATGCCATGCACAAATTGAATGTTGTGTAGGTCTAACGTTAGGCCTGTTAATATTATTAACTTAGGCCTTTGAAGAGAAATTTAGTCGAAATCTAAGAACGAAGTCTATACTTTAAGTTCTTTAAATTCGAAAACGGTTTTTGTCTCATTTTTCAACCAATATGAAGTACACTAACGTTACTACAGCAAGCCTAACGTTAGTTAATGTAAGATAAGAAGAAATTCGACGTTATCGAATATCTAAGGTTAGGCTAATGTCCGCTGATTTTTAAGTTAGGCCTAACGTGAATCTGTCCACAGCGAAAGGGAGGGGGGGGGGGGTAATTGAACAGACACGATATTTAGTGGTGTAGTTGAGGTGACACCTCGAGCGTGTCACTTCGAGCGTGTCACTTCGAGCGTGTCACTTCGAGCGTGTCACTTCGAGCGTGTCACTTCGAGCGTGTCACTTCGAGCGTGTCACTTCGAGCGTGTCACTTCGAGCGTGTCACTTCGAGCGTCACTTCGAGCGTGTCACTTCGAGCGTGTCACTTCGAGCGTGTCACTTCGAGCGTGTCACTTCGAGCGTGTCACTTCGAGCGTGTCACTTCGAGCGTGTCACTTCGAGCGTGTCACTTCGAGCGTGTCACTTCGAGCGTGTCACTTCGAGCGTGTCACTTCGAGCGTGTCACTTCGAGCGTGTCACTTCGAGCGTGTCACTTCGAGCGTGTCACTTCGAGCGTGTCACTTCGAGCGTGTCACTTCGAGCGTGTCACTTCGAGCGTGTCACTTCGAGCGTGTCACTTCGAGCGTGTCACTTCGAGCGTGTCACTTCGAGCGTGTCACTTCGAGCGTGTCACTTCGAGCGTGTCACTTCGAGCGTGTCACTTCGAGCGTGTCACTTCGAGCGTGTCACTTCGAGCGTGTCACTTCGAGCGTGCGTGTCACTTCGAGCGTGTCACTTCGAGCGTGTCACTTCGAGCGTGTCACTTCGAGCGTGTCACTTCGAGCGTGTCACTTCGAGCGTGTCACTTCGAGCGTGTCACTTCGAGCGTGTCACTTCGAGCGTGTCACTTCGAGCGTGTCACTTCGAGCGTGTCACTTCGAGCGTGTCACTTCGAGCGTGTCACTTCGAGCGTGTCACTTCGAGCGTGTCACTTCGAGCGTGTCAGCGTTCACTTCGAGCGTGTCACTTCGAGCGTGTCACTTCGAGCGTGTCACTTCGAGCGTGTCACTTCGAGCGTGTCACTTCGAGCGTGTCACTTCGAGCGTGTCACTTCGAGCGTGTCACGTGTCACTTCGAGCGTCACTGAGCGTCACTTCGAGCGTGTCACTTCGAGCGTGTCACTTCGAGCGTGTCACTTCGAGCGTGTCACTTCGAGCGTGTCACTTCGAGCGTGTCACTTCGAGCGTGTCACTTCGAGCGTGTCAGCTTCACTTCGGCGTGTCACTTCGAGCGTGTCACTTCGAGCGTGTCACCTCGAGCGTGTCACTTCGAGCGTGTCACCTCGAGCGTGTCACCTCGAGCGTGTCACCTCGAGCGTGTCACCTCGAGCGTGTCACCTCGAGCGTGTCACCTCGAGCGTGTCACCTCGAGCGTGTCACCTCGAGCGTGTCACCTCGAGCGTGTCACCTCGAGCGTGTCACCTCGAGCGTGTCACCTCGAGCGTGTCACCTCGAGCGTGTCACCTCGAGCGTGTCACCTCGAGCGTGTCACCTCGAGCGTGTCACCTCGAGCGTGTCACCTCGAGCGTGTCACCTCGAGCGTGTCACCTCGAGCGTGTCACCTCGAGCGTGTCACCTCGAGCGTGTCACCTCGAGCGTGTCACTTCGAGCGCATAGTGCTAGACTTGTCCGCGTGGGGTCCAGGGGCCCGCTTAAGGGCTTCTGGTGGGGTCCAGGACGAAGATCCGGTAGGGGTCCATGGGACGAAGCCCCCGGAAGCTCTCGCAAAATTGACATTTCAAGAGCAAAAAACGTATGTCACAACGCATAGTAAGATGGTGTATTATACAAGTCAAAATTCATGTCAAAGATAACTATTATACACCATCTACAAAACACACTAATTCAAAGCGCAAAGCGCTCGACTTGTCGGCGTGGGTTCCAGGGGCCCGCTTAAGGGACCCTGGTGGGGTCCATGGGCGAAGTCCTCAAAAGCTCTCGCGAAATTGACATTCCAAGGGCAAAAACGTGTGTCACAACGCATAGTAAGAAGGTGTATTATGTTATACAAGTCAAATTTCATGGCATGTTAAACAACATATACACAACACAAAATCATAAAAACGCATAATGTGGAAATATAATGTTTTATTGTTTACGTTTGTACATGGTTAGGTTCATCGTCACTTTTGAAAAATAAGGGTTGTCTAGAAGAACGTTTTTCAATAATTTACTACAAACTTGTGTACATGTTGTCAAACTTTTAAAATGAGCCTGTTCTGTACCACGTGCACTCCAAAACCCACTTTCCCTCTATCTCCCTTCTCTCTCTCTCTCTCCCCCTCTCTCTCCCCTCTCTCTCTCTCTCTCTCACTTCTCTCTCTCCCCTCTCTCTCCCCGCTCTCTCTCTCTCCTCTCTCTCCCCTCTCTTTCCCCTCTCTCTCTCTCCCTTCTCTCTCCCTCTCTCTCTCCCTCTCTAATCGACGGCATCAATCTGAACTGACGGAATAAAATATTGGAAGGAGGGGAATCTCCCTGCTATCCCCCCTCTCACTGGCTACGCCTGGTTTTGACGCCAAATTAGACTTCCAGAATGAAATAACAGTTCTTTTGGAGTGAAATATGTACGGTTTTTGGTAAGTCAAAGAGCAGAGGCAAAAATTGCCTTGGATCAATCACCGAGAGTCTAGTTTATTTGTTTACGTTTTCTACGATTTGGTAGATTGCGCTGCGCTTTGACTTACCAAAATTTGGTTTGTTTACAAAATTGCCGCTGGATGACGTCATTTTGCGTTTGGTAGATTTGAATACTATTCACTTGGTCGGAAAAGTGACCTGAGGTTATCAGACCCTCATCGTGCCGCGCGCATTTACCCCGCATTGGAGTAAAAACAAAAACAAAGCCTACGTTTATCACGCAAAGGTTTGTTTTCGCCTCAGAAAAAACGCGATCTCCCGGATGTAATGTGACACCGACCAAGCGAATAGTCTTTAGCAACTTATCTTTGTATCGATGGGCAATTACATTCGTACAAATCAAGTTGGAAATTGACAAAATTCAACTCACGCAGGAGAAAATTACTCCTTTTACTCCTTACCCTTTCTGGTGATATTGAAAGCAATCCTGGACCCTCCCCAAAATATCCTTGCAAACAATGCAACAAATCTGTTAAAAATAACCAGAAAGGTATTTGTTGTGATGATTGTGACTCATGGGTTCATAGTAAGTGTGCAGGCATTAGTAATGCAGCTTACAATACTCTTGCATCATCATCTGATGATTGGTTTTGTTTGGAATGTTTGGCACCTTGTGGCCTGTGTGGACTCCAGTGTAGGAGATCCGAAAAAGCAGTACAGTGTGACAATTGTGATCTATGGATCCACACTAAGTGCTGTAGCATTGACGACTCAAAATACAGCGATCTCATGCATTCTAGCTGTACCTGGGTGTGTGACACTTGTGACTTCATGAACTTCTCTGATTCTTTCTTCTCAACTAACAATTCCATCAACTGTACTAACTCATATGAGCCACTTCAAAATTGTTCTTCTGGCCTTGACTCGGGATTCAACCACCATCCCGATGTCAAATTGAAAACAAATCCCAAAAGGGAAAAAAAGGAAGGTTCTAAAACTTCTTGTTATCAACTTTCAGAGTGTTCGAAACAAGACGGCCTCCGTGGAAAGTCTTATCAAAGAAAAAGACCCAGATGTCATTATTGGCACTGAAACCTGGCTTAATTCCGAAATTACCAGCGCTGAAATTTTCCCGGACAACTATACAGTTGTTCGCAAAGATAGAAATTCAAATACTTATGGTGGTGTACTACAGGCAATAAAAATGACCTGGTTTTCACTGAGCTCACTAAATTAGACTCTGACTGTGAAATTATCTGGACCAAATTCCAATTTCCTAAGGAAAAGAGCATGTATATAGGAACATTTTACAGACCCAGTCACAATGATCTCACTAGCCTACTTGAGTTGAAAAAATCCCTCCAAAAGCTTGGTAAAAATGCTGACAAAAACAATGTTATTCTTGCTGGTGATTTCAACCAACCTAATATTGACTGGAGTCAAAACATTATTTCAGGAACTAACGCTTCCTCCGAAGCAGCCAAAATTCTTCTTGAAGTGACCAATTCATTCAATCTCACTCAAATGGTGCAGTCACCCACCAGAGATAACAACATCCTTGATCTTGTTTTTACTAACAATTCACCAGCTGTTACCTCAGCTAATGTCATTCCCGGTATAAGTGACCATGATATTGTTGAATTGACCCTAAATATCTCCCCTCCTCGTAAAAAGTTACCTAAACGTAAAATCTATTTAAAGAAAAAAGCTAACATAAAACGAATAAAAGAAGACCTGACCAAATTTAAACTGCAATATTATACTCAATTTAATTCCTCCATTGATGTTGATGAAAAATGGAATTTCTTTGAACAAGAAATTAAATTGATTATTGATAAAAACACGCCTCACAAATTCACCTCAACCAAACTAAATCTGCCCTGGTTTACCCGTATCCAACGCCGTCTCTGCAGGAAAAAACATAAACTGTTTAAAAAAGCTAAGACTAATCAACAAGCCAATGACTGGACTACCTATAAAAGCTTTAGAAAGGCTGTCCATAAAAACCTCAAAGAAGCTAGAAACACCTTCATCTGTGATAAACTTAAAAACTCACTTAACGAAAACCCAAAGGCATTTTGGTCCTATATCAAAAGATTAAGAAGTAACTCTGTAGGTGTGTCTGATCTACTAAATAACGGTAAACTCTGCAGTGACAGTAAAACTAAAGCTAACATTCTAAATGACCAGTTTTCAGTGCTTTCACAGTAGAAAACACCTCCCAAATTCCTGTAACCAAACCACTTACCAACAGCAAAATAAACCAACTTATAATTACCCCAGAAGGTGTCAAAAGCAACTGCATAACCTAGACCCCAACAAAGCCTCAGGTCCTGACCAAATACCACCATGGTTTCTAAAAGCACATGCTGATGACCTCTATGAAATTCTAACTGATCTCTTTCAAACCTCTGTCGATAATGGTACTATCCCTAACAAGTGGAAAGAAGCAAACATATGTAGTGTTTTTAAAAAGGTGATAAACAAAACCCAGCTAATTATAGACCTATTTCCCTCACCTGCGTTTGTAGTAAAATCCTTGAGCATATAATCCACTCACATGTGATGAAATTCCTTGATGAGCATAATATCTTAACTGATTTACAACATGGCTTCCGTGCAAAAAGATCGACTGAAACACAACTCCTCTTAACAATAAATGATATCTCTAAACAAATTGACCAAAACAGTAACGTCTCTATGGCTATTCTTGACTTCTCAAAAGCCTTTGATAAAGTCCCCACCAGCGCTTGTTATCCAAACTTTCTGCCTATGGCATTGATGGAAATCTTCTGGCCTGGTTTGCATCATTCCTCAACAACCGCATCCAGCGTGTTGTTTGCGATGGTGAAATCTCTGATTCTAAACAGGTTTTATCCGGTGTACCACAAGGTACTGTCTTGGTCCTTTACTTTTCCTCTTATATATAAATGACATCCCTGATAATATAAACAGCACAGTCAGACTGTTTGCTGATGACTGCCTTGTGTACAGAACAATTGATAACCCCTCTGACCAACAAATCCTCCAAGATGATCTTAACAAACTTGAACAATGGCAAAACAAATGGCAAATGAATTTCAACCCCTCCAAATGCTACATCTTGTCAATTTCCTCTAAGAAATGCTTTAAATCACCTGTTTATACCTTATGCAACCAGCCACTAAAACATGTCAACTCCCACCCATACCTAGGTGTTGAAATTGATAATAAACTTAGATGGGATAAACATATACATAACATAACCAAGAAAGCTAACTCTATACTTGGCCTTTTAAAACGTAACCTCTCAAACTGTCCCACCGACGTTAAATCCACTGCTTATAAAGCTCTAGTCAGGCCAGTACTTGAGTACGCATCTGCAGTCTGGGACCCCCATCACCAGTGCGATGTGGATAAACTTGAATCTATTCAAAGGAGAGCAGCCAGGTTCTGTATGGCAGATTACTCTTATAAATCTAGTGTAAAAAACATGCTTTATAAATTAGATTGGCCTGCTTAAAACAAGACGATACAACACCCGGCTACATATGCTATATAAAATCAATAACAATCTTGTCGCCATCAATAAAGATGAACTTATCCCCACCGTTAGAACTAATACAAGAAATAATCATGACCTTAATTTCCAGGTTCCCTATGCTAAAAAGAATGTATATAAACACTCTTTCTTCCCTCACACACTAAAGGATTGGAATGCTTTACCGTCAGACATTGTTCATGCACTAAGTCTCAATTGTTTCAAAGCTAAACTTACTAACACCTGTATTGCTAACTAGTTTTTTTTATATTATTTTTTACTCGTACTTTTTACGCTCGGTTGGCGTTCATGTCCTCTTGAAGGATTTCTGCCGACTTAACCGTTTCAGATTCAGATTCAGATTCAGAGAGAAGCTATATATTTAGATCCTCGTAATAAATTGTTTTCGAATTAAATTTGCAAACAGTTATTATAGATTTTTCTTTTCTTTCTATAACGTTACTCGTCTTATGCCCAACCGACTTCGAATTGGGAGGAACGTCTTTCATTGTGTGGCATGCAGTACTGGTTAAGCGAATAATTTGAGGCCATACTGGAAAACTTGCCTATTTTCCGCGGAAGATTTACGCTAGAAGTCTGAAAGTCCGGTAATATATGCCACTTGTGCTTATTTTTACCATTAATACATCATAGACCCAAATAATGACAAAAATTATGTGAGCATTAGTGTTCAGCTCACCCGAAACTCAAACGATAGGGGCACTATAATTTACCGTTATTTACGGTCAATGGGAGAAAAACACTGTATTCGTGATTTCGATCAAAATTGCGCATACCTCAACTAAAAACTCCTTGAAGTCTAATTATTGTCTGCTTTTTTATGATATTTCACCAAAAGAACAAAAATCACGCACCCTGGAATGGATGAAAAAAACAGCTTTTCGCGCAGTCCGTCTGCATCGTTGAATCAATGTAACAAAACTTTAGGAACATTCGGTTCTGTGTAGATGTCTTTGATCAGTTGTTGGTGTGTTTGAAAATCATTGCATTTTATATTTTGAAACTTCACTAACAATCTGACATTAAGACAACAAAGTTCTTTTAAGTACATAAGCGCGTCATTGTTTTGTGAACTTTTCCACTTATTTCCATATCATGCAAATGTCCGACTTTTATTGGGTCGCTTAAACACACCAAATAATTGATCGATTATGCCTACACAGAAGCAAAGATACCCAAAATTTTGTGATTACGATTGAACAGATGGAGTGCGCGAAAAGCTGTGTTTTTTTATCGTTTTTATATTTTTTTCACATTGATCGTATTAACGATAAGACCCCCTATATTTAAATTTTGGGTGAGCCTTTGATATTCAGGAGCCTGGTTCCCTGCCAAAAATCTTGGCGTAACATACATATTCCAGTATGGCTCTGAGAAAGGTTTGAGGACAAATTGGAGATTGATTGATCATATTCATTCACTACAGAAGCTGTGAGATAAAAAAGATCATGATTGATTGTTAGCTGTGCAGCCAGTGCTGGCCCTACTAGCGTGTGGTACTTGCTAACTATTGAAATTTCTGCATATTGAAGTGGAATTAACAGGGACAAAAACGCTATCTACAAATATGGAAAGAAAGTTGAAAGTGTAAGATAAATAAGTAAAATTCCTTCATATTCAAAAAAGTGATTACTTCAAGAATTTTACCGTCAGTTAAAGGATTAGTTCAGTGGTCAAGATTGTTTATTTCATATGAAAGAGAACTTCAAAAGAAACAAAATGGTGAAGAAAGCATTCAAGAATCTTATTCTGTTAAGGAGATATTTAAGTTTAAAGTTTGGTATCATTTGTATAGAAACAACTGAAATCAGGCTAGTCATAGACTCAGATTCCCCAAAAGTCTTTATGTATTCTATTATATTTTGTCCTGCGATGTTGTGGCTTAAAAACCATGGGATATGTCAAAAAAGTAGTAAAACTGAATTCAGGAAGGGTATTTATAATATACCACCTCAAGAAAGTTTGCTGAAAAATAATTCAAATCGTGAAAAAAAGAAATAAAGTTTCTTAAAATATACAAAGGCTTTGAAGATCCTGAAGCTGTGACGTCACAACTAGTCTGATTTCAGTCGTTTTTACAGAAATTATACCAAACATTAAACTTGAATATCTCTTTAACGGAATAAGATTTTGGAATGCTTTCTTCACCAATTTGTTTCTTTTGAAGTTCTCTTTCATATGAAATGAACATGCTTGACCAATAAACTAATCCTTTCATTGTTTCGTTATTAACTCTTAGTCCTGGTGTGTATTTTTGTGTAAATTAGTTTTTTAGTTTCACCATCTTTTAAAATTAAAGTATGTGGAATAAATGTTTATATATATATATATATATATATATATATATATATATATATATATATATATATATATATATATATATATATATATATATATATATATATATATATATATATATATATATATATATATATATATATATATATATATATATATATATATATATATATATATATATATATATATATATATATATATATATATATATATATATATATATATATATATATACATATATATATATATATATATATATATATACACATATATACATATATATATATATATATATGTATTTATATATATAGAAGATAGATAGATAGATAGATAGATAGATAGATAGATAGATAGATATAGAGATAGATAGATAGATATAGAGATATAGAGATATATATAGATATATATGTATATATATGTATATATATGTATATATATATATATTAAAATGATTTTTGTAAGTTTTCAATTTTGCCTTCCTATTCAGGTGTTGCGTTGATTGATCCATGATGTCCCATCTGTTGCCATCCAGCATCACTTCCCAGTATGCTGCGGTTACTGCAGCTGTTTTTGGAGGTCTTGGAATACTTTGGTTTTACAAATATCTACGAGGGAAACGGAATCTAGAAACACTCCAAGGGAGAGTAGTGTTGATCACTGGGGCAAGTGCTGGGATTGGTGAAGGTGAGAAGAATAGATCAGGTTCATAGGTGTAGGAACTGGGGTGGAGGTGAAGGGGGTTGTGTGGGGTGGGGTAGCAAAGAGGAATGTGCGGCATAAAAATGATAAAAGTGCCCCTTTTGAAAATGGAAAGTGCCCTTCAATTACTGTCAAAGGTGCAAGAACTGGTAGAATGTGCACAAACGTGAAAGAAATATTACAACAGTGCCCTTTTCAAAATGAAGTGCCCCTTAATTAATGTCTCAATAGTACAACACTTTTTTTAGTCCCATGTACGAGGGAATGTGTTTCTATTGGAAAAGTGACCTTTTCTAAAAATGAATTGCCACTTTTACTTTACTTATTATCCACAGACTGGGGCCCGGGCATATGCATAGGACTTGGGAAGTGCCCCCGCCCTCAGAGATCATGCTCCCCACTTTTCAAAAGCTTTCTACACCCCTGATCAGGTTGAATGCTTCACTTTACAATAAATATGTCAGTGTTTATGTTTTCAAGATTGAAAATATTTTGCAGACCTTAGCTTTTCCCTTTAAAGAATTGTGACAACAAACTTTCTTTTTCAAAAAAAAAAAATGTTTTGAAACAATTCATGTAAAATGAATTGATTTTTGGTATTAGTTTTGAGGCCTTTACAAGAACATTGTGTTGGTATTTTTGTCTTATTAAAGTACTGTACAGTAAGTTTGTTATATGCCGGTTTTGTTTACATCTCCTGTATTTGCAAAAATCTGATTTCTTTACACTCTTGTGCATGCATGGAAAATGCAGAGATTACAGTAAAGCAAATTGTACAAATGCTTTCTTGTGAAGTTAATTGTCTTTAGCTTCTAATCAACATCTTTCATTTTTCTAGCACATCTCTCATTTGTCATTTCTCTAGCACATCATGTGGGTGCCATTTTCTAGTGCATCTTCTGTATATCTTTATCATTGCTCACATGCATATCTTGTGTGTCTTTTCTCTAGTACATCTTCTGTGTATGTTTTATCCAGCACATCTCTTGGGTCTTATTTCTTTAGCACATCTCTTGGGTGCCATTTTCTAGTGCATCTTCTGTAGGCCTAGATGTCTTTTTTAAAACTCACCTGCATCTCTATTCTCATGTGTATCTTTTCCCTAGTGCATCTTGCATGTATCATTTCTCTAGCAAATCTCTCATTTCTCTCGCACATCTCTTGGGTGCCATTTTCTAGTGCATCTGCTGTAGGCCTATGTCTTTTTTATTGCACACATGCATCTCTTGTGTGTCTTTTCTTTATTACATCTTCCATGTGTCACTTCCCAGCACATCTCTTGAGTGTTATTTGTCTAGTGCATCTTTTTTTTTTTAAGTGAATTAATTGATATTTCACTCTGAAATTCTAAGACTTTGTTCCTCTGCAAAAATGGCTGATTGAGTCTACTTGAATAGATCCAATCCCAATTTTTTTAACATTTTTGAAAAGCCTTGTCACCCCCTATTGAACAAATCCGTCTCTAGTGTGTCTCATGGGTGTTATTTCTTGAGTGCATCTCTTGCACAGTGACAAGCTTAATCTAGAGGGTAGATAAAGGTGAAAGATTACCAGATTGAAGAGCAGAGCGTGCTGTGCAGAGCGTGCTGAGCAGAGCGTGCTGTGCAGAGCGTGCTGTGCAGAGCGTGCTGTGCAGAGCGTGCTGTGCAGAGCATGCTGTGCAGAGCGTGCTGTGCAGAGCGTGCTGTGCAGAGCGTGCTGTGCAGAGCGTGCTGTGCAGAGCGTGCTGTGCAGAGCGTGCTGTGCAGAGCAAATTCGTCCCAGGTGTGCCTTGTTCCAAAGCTTTAGAAATTTATGATATCTAAACAACTACTGCTTAGAGAGAGTTTTTCAAATTCTCAATGGGGAGACTGTTGATCTGCCATCTCCACTGCTTAAGTCTGGAACAGTTTTCCATTACAAGTACGATCTGCTAAGACTATTAACTCTTTCAAGAATCGATTAAAGACAGTTTTGTACTGGAACTTTTTTAATAACTTTTAACTGTTTGGTTGTTTTATGCAAAGCCTCCTGAGTGTCATTTATGGCGGATACATTTTTTACAATAATTGGTTTACTGATTAATTGTTTGATGATTATTTCTTTACAGCATGTGCGCATGCATTTTACAGGTGCGGAGCAAAGGTTATCTTGTGTGCAAGGAGAACCAGTGAGTTGTCCAGAGTAAAAACCAACATGAGGAGACACACAGTGGTAAGCTGCACATGAACTTATGGTCTTACTGCTGTGCATGACATGCTCTGCTCTTCAATTATATTTGGGTTCTGGGACAGGGATGTAAGACTTCTGGATTTTCCCAAAATTCTAGATTTTTTATTTGATTTGATTTGTTTTTTAAAATCTATTTATTGATTTTGTTTAAATTTGATTTTTTTTAAAACAGAAAATCAAATAAGATATGACTAATGTAGATGCAGGAGTATACACTAGAAATAAACTTAAACATCAAAGGTGATGTATACAAATGTAGATTTTTTCATTGTACCTTACACTCAAGCACCAGGACTTCCAAACTTTCCCAGAATTCCTGATTTTGGGGTATTTGAATAGTGATTTTTGCTCAATATTTTTGATTTTCCTCTTAAATCCCTGCTGGGAATTATAACTACAATGGCAGGTTCCCCCCCCCCCCCTGCCCCCCTCTTCTTCACACCTCATCCAAATTTTCTTACGCATGGCAGTGACTATGCCCGTGAATGATGTCCACTTACAGTATATTCCAGCTTCACCAAGTTTGAACTTATAAATGCATTGTCTGTTCTTTTTATTCAAGCAATTCAAGACCTTTTAAAAAAAGAAGAAAAAAACCTTTTTATTTATTGATTTGCTGTAGAAACTGCAAACTTATGAACCTGAGATTTTACAAATGGACCTGGAAGATCTTGATTCATTGGACCAAAAGGCAGAGGAGGCATGGAATATACACGGTAGGATTGACGTACTTGTGAACAATGGTGGTTTAGGCAGCAGGGGAGGGGTGCTGGACACAGTCATGGACGTCTATCAGAAGGTTATGCAGGTTAATTATTTTGGGACCATAGCTTTAACAAAGGGTAAGACTATATGTCAATTTATAGTTTATCAACTAGTGCTGTAATCCTAAGTTTTATCCCTGGGATCAACAAACCAGCCTAAGATCAACTTGACCGCTGGGCATAGTTACCTAGATTTATGGTTGTCCTGGAAGAAAATAATATGGCCATGTGTACTGCTAAATATATTTGTTGTAAAAGAATAAGTTGTTCACAATAAGTTGTTCTGAGGCTGACGCCAACAAGGGACTTCTGGCGGAGTACCTTACCGCATTATATTTCTGGCAATAGTTATTTATGATACTTGGGATTATGTTGAACATTTTGCAGTATGTTAAATTTGGTTACTCAATCAGCTGATCTAGCTCAATTTCGGTGGCTGACCAATTAGGGCCTTCTATGGCAGGGGTACCCCACTGCATGAAATTTCTGGCATTAGTCATTTATAGCTGATAGGTTTATGCTGAACATTTTGTAGTATGTTTCATTCGGCTAATCAATTAGTTGATATAGCTCACTTTTGGGGTTCCATTCCAGTACCCCCATCTCCACACCCACTCAGCAGATGTCCATATCCTAGTACACTTGAAAATTGGTAGCCTTCTCAGCTAGGTTGACAGAATAAGTGGGTAATAGCCTCCCCTCCTCCCGGCATGTTATGGTTCAGACATAGCTTTTATTTAACATCAGGAAAAAGCTGTCCCAATTTGAAGGATCACTTCTCATAAGATGTACATAGACATTTGCTTTTCATACTTAACCTTCCTTTTGCAGCCATCTTGCCACGCATGATATCCAATAAAAGTGGGCAGATTGTATTTGTCAGCAGTATTCAGGGTAAACTTGCAATTCCTTTCCGATCAGCATGTAAGTGCTTTTAGAATAAAGATTTATGTTTTAATATTTGTATACTGTTACCATAATGTTAACACTACTCAAGTCGAGGATGAATGCTGATGATATGGACGTAGGCTGATGATATGTATGTAGGCTGACAGACATTGGCTGATGATATTGACATGGGCTGACATGGATGTATGCTGACTTTGACATGGGCTGACATTAAAGTGGTCTCACATGGACTTATGCTGACATGGATGTATAGGCTAACATGGAGGTATAGGCTGACATGGACATAGGCTGGGGCTGATGTGGACATAGGCTGACAGGGACGTGGGCTGACAGGGACGTGGGCTGACAGGGACGTGGGCTGACAGGGACGTGGGCTGACAGGGACGTGGGCTGACAGGGACGTGGGCTGGCAGGGACGTGGGCTGGCAGGGACGTGGGCTGGCAGGGACGTGGGCTGGCAGGGACGTGGGCTGGCAGGGATGAATGGCAGTTAGTATGCCCTTCTAGATATGTCTGTTTGATTAGATTTCAGGTGTCCTTTCCTAAAGTTTGAATAAATGACATGTCAGCCCCGCTCATTGGGAGCTCAAAGGTGTACATCTTAACCTACATGTAGCATTCTGCATTCATGAAATTTCTTTACTTACCTGGCATTTACTTAAGCTTGATGCCAGATAGGATGAAGAAATACATTATACGCTTGGATGCTAATGTGGGCGTAGGTATGGTTGAAAAATAATTTCTGTATCTTTTTTTTGATGAAAATTACCATGCACTTAAACTATGTAGAACAAACTAGCTATTCTTTGATTGTATATTGCTGTAAATTATAATATATTGTAATATTAATAATTGTCTTATTTCATGTACATTTTGAGGTGACTAATGTAAATGTTTCATAAATAGATGTAAATATTATAAACAGGGCAGTGCGTGCCATTTTAATTTTTCATGCACTACTGTTTTCATTGGCTTTGTTTCTTCAGATGCAGCATCTAAACACGCCATTCAATCCTTCTCTGATTCCCTCCGAGCTGAAGTTGCTGCTGATAACATTCATGTTTGCGTGGTCAGTCCGAGCTATGTCAGGACAACATTTTCTATAAACGCTCTGGACAGCGATTCATCTACTCATGGAGGTCAGTAATGTCACTGTTAAGATTCTTGTTAAGTTGCTCATGTAGTCATTCGAAAGTAGAGACTTATGTAGTAAAAGTACCTGAAAGAAATGTCTCCTTTTTTGGGGTAATATTTTTGATCTTCCGTAGTAACCAAAGCTATCAAGTTGACACTATCAAGTTAAGATTTGAAAATGCTCAACCAAAAAATGGGTTGTGTTCTGTATGTTTCATATACATCAAAATCATGAGTGGCAGTTACCATATTCGACGTAATAAGCACCCCTGCTCTAATAGGCGACCACCCAACATTTTTTGACTGATAACAAATCCCAACATCAATAAATAATGCATGTTGTTTATATTTATTACTGTTTCATATCTTGTTTTTTGTATGCTATAGTCTAATCCCTATTAATACAGTAATTTGAAGACTTAAAATACTCAAGTTTTGTTACATAACTTATTTTGCATCTGAAGCTTAGGACGTTCTGGTGGTGGTTATTATGGGCCTAGTATATATATATCATGGTGGTTATTGTGGGCCTAGTATATATATCATGGTGGTTATTGTGGGCCTAGTATATATATCATGGTGGTTATTGTGGGCCTAGTATATATATCATGTTGGTTATTGTGGGCCTAGTATATATATCATGGTGGTTATTGTGGTTCTAGTATATATATCATGGTGGTTATTGTGGTTCTAGTATATATATCATGGTGGTTATTGTGGACCTAGTATATATATCATGGTGATTATT
Source organism: Chiridota heheva (assembly GCA_020152595.1). Taxonomy (NCBI): domain Eukaryota; kingdom Metazoa; phylum Echinodermata; class Holothuroidea; order Apodida; family Chiridotidae; genus Chiridota; species Chiridota heheva. The sequence goes on from JAIGNY010000832.1 coordinate 2,774,232, forward strand.
GTGGGCCTAGTATATGTATCATGGTGGTTATTGTGGGCTTAGTATATATATTGTGGTGGTTATTGTGGGCCTAGTATATGTATCATGGTGGTTATTGTGGGCCTAGTTTATATATCATGGTGGTTATTGTGGGCCTAGTATATATATCATGGTGGTTATTGTGGGCCTAGTATATATATCATGGTGGTTATTGTGGGCCTAGTATATATGTTGTGGTGGTTATTGTGGGCCTAGTATATATATCATGGTGGTTATTGTGGGCCTAGTATATATATCATGGTGGTTATTGTGGGCCTAGTATTTATATCATGGTGGTTATTGTGGGCCTAGTATATATACCATGGTGGTTATTGTGGGCCTAGTATATGTATAGTTCATGTAACTAACAAGCATTGGCGCTTATTAGGAAAAAACTTTGGGCTTAAAAAGTGGCGTTATTTTTTCCCCGTTTGGCTCGGGTGCTTATTACGTCAAATGGGGCATTCTTTTTTGATACCCTAGATGAGGGTGCTATGTCTTCCCTGACAGTCAGTGGACATTGCTCTGTAGTGTATGCTTCCTAACAAGTAAAATGGGCTCAATTGCACCATGTCAATAGGAATCTTACTTGTAGCTCCTTTGATAATTATGATAATGCGAGGTGATTATATAGCATTTTATAAAGCACAGCCTTCTCAAACGTTCTGATGTGATACAGTTTTGAGGTAGTAACCACTAAATCTAAAGTAGAAATTCTTCCACAACATAATGTTACAAGTCATATAGTTCTTGTTATGTGTATTATATAGGGTGCACTATATGATTGCATATTGAAGTCATCAGCATGTCCTCAGTGCCACAATTAATTAATGCTCTAACCAGAAAGAATCACAATCAAAAAACATTCTTTCTTGTAACCAAACAAGCAAATTAAATAGAAGTGGCCGATACTTTCTTAATGGAATATTTTTTGTGAATTTTCATTTTCAAGGGTAAGGAAGCCTTTTGGCCCAGATCATATTTGTGACTTTCTGGGTTTTGCGTAAGGAAGCCTTCCGTTCCATATCATGTTTGTGCATTATTGATGGCAATTTGATCAGTTCGTGGTTTGGCTCTTTAGTGCACTAATGTGTTTTAAGTGTTTTTTCTCCCCAATTGGCCCATGTATTTTGTAATCTAAATCCGTTTACCTCCCTCAAAGCTGAGCCATATAGACATGCAATTTTGTCATACTTAAAATTTCATCATCATAAAATTCCTATTTGGCTTTTTTGTGGTAAACCATCGTACCTAGTTTGCTTTTAAACTTGTTGCAGAAAATATAAAATCATCTCAATTGTTTACTTAAGTATTAAAGCATATATGGTGAATGCATAACTAACCAAATATTCAAAATGTGATTGAAATTTTGAAGATAAAGTGATAGATTACAGGGGGAAATGTGCTAAAACAAGTGTGTGGGTGCGGAGGACACAAGTATTCTGTTCTCATTCATGCGTCTCTGTTCATGAATGTTAATCCAACCAGAGCATCACTGATGCAGACGATCAACCCTTTAAATTTTGATTCAAGTTTTTGAGTGTCCAGCCTGTGGTGATGATCCGTTGTCATTAAAAGAGAAAGATGGCATGATGAAGGTTATTGATGTCAAGTTATTGATGTCAGGTTATTGATGTCAAGTTATTGATGTCAGGTTATTGATGTCAGGTTATTGATGTCAGGTTATTGATGTCAGGTTATTAATGTCAGGTTATTGATGTCAGGTTGTTGATGTCAGATTATGGATGTCAGGTTATTGATGTCAGGTTATTGATGTCAGGTTATTGATGTCAGGTTATTGATGTCAGGTTATTGATGTCAGGTTGTTGATGTCAGATTATGGATGTCAGGTTATTGATGTCAGGTTATTGATGTCAGGTTATTGATGTCAGGTTATTGATATCAGGTTATTGATGTCAGGTTATTGATGTCAGGTTATTGATGTCAGGTTATTGATGTCAGGTTATTGATGTCAGGTTATTGATATGAGGTTATTGATGTCAGGTTATTGATGTCAGGTTATTGATGTCAGGTTATTGATGTCAGGTTATTGATGTCAGGTTATGGATGTCAGGTTATTGATGTCAGGTTATGGATGTCAGGTTATTGTTGTCAGGTTATTGATATCAGTTTATTGATGTCAGGTTATTGCTGTCAGGTTATTGATGTCAGGTTATTGATGTCAGGTTATTGATGTCAGGTTATTGATGTCAAGTCTTAGTTCTTTGAAATGATGTGCCATGTTTTTATTGCGAAGTTATTGTTTGTAGTTGAGAGCTTTTTAATGCAATTCTTTTTTCTTTTCTTTCTGTCCTAAATTTCAGTCACTGAAAATAATCAAACTGACCAATTTCTTGCAAAAATAATATCAGTGACAAATCCATGTTTCTCTTGTTTGTAACAGTGATGGACAGCACCACAGCCAAAGGAATGTCTTCCGAATATCTTGCCAAAAGAATTGTGAATGCAGTTGTCTTCAAGGAGCATGACGTCAGTATAGGACCTCTCACTCACACCCTGGCCCCATTGGTCAGGCAGCTTTTCCCAGCTCTCATTAGGTTCTACATGAGGCAAACTGCCAAGTTAGGAATGAAGGCAGAGGATTGAGGTGGTTACTTCCAATTGAACTCTAATTACCTCCGCCAATGAAGTTGGACAGGGCTATGTTGTCACCTTGTTTCTCTGCCATCGCCATATCTGAATAACTGATGATTGATTTTGATTAAAATTGGTGTGTGGTATTGTAACTGCCTCAGGATGAACTGATTAAAATTTGGCACACATTGGAAGAAGGGAAGGGCAGCAATGGAGGGGTGGGGATGTTTAGGATGAGGCCTGTCAAGACTTAGTTGAAACTTTCCTATCAAATGTACTGAACAATGAATTTATGCCATGAAAAGATATACATACAAACAATCAAATTTCTGGACTCAAAGAAACCTAAATCAAGTGGTCTATGAAATCTAAGAAAATGAAACAATTGGTTTCTGCCATGAATGGAAAATGATGGAATGTGAATCTTGAATGAAAGGAACTTAAACAGTGAATGCTTAGCCTGAATACAACTGAAAACAATGATATATCCTTGGAAGAAATCAGTCAGCATATAATCCCCTTAGTGTTCATAATGTGAATGATCAATGCAGATCAAATCTTGGTGGGCCTAGAATTTCTGTGGTAGATTGTATTGGGCGTGGAGATTGAATTGATTGCTAAAATTATTCTAGACCTATTGGAATTGCAGCGGAGGCGGAAGTATGCACTCCAAAGTGCCAAGATTCTAGTTTAATACTTGTTGTTACAAAGTCATATTGGTGTGGTGCCCCCAGGATCTTTAAGGATAGCTTCTCAATTGTGAATTTTGAAGACCTGTGTGACCAATCTTGTGGTGATATCACTCCTTGTATAAAGAATTAGTTTAGGGGTCAAGCAAGTCGTATCTTATGTAAAAGAGAACTTCATGGATACAAAATGGTGAAAAAAGCATTCAAAAATCTTAATCCGTTAAGTAGATATTCAAATTTAACGTTTAGTATCTTTTGTTTAAAAACAACTGAAATCAGACCAGTTGTGACATCACAAACTCAGAATCCTCAAAGTGTTTACATGTATGTATTCTATCATATTTTTTCCTGTGATTTTGTGGCTTAAAAACCATTGGATATGTTAGGAAAGTAGTAAAACTGAATTTAGTAAGGTTAATTATAATCACCTCCTGAAGAAAGTCTTGAGGAAATATATTTCAACGAGTAACAATAAAGCTTGTTTAAAATACATTAACAATTGTAAAGAATATGAGGGTCATGGCTCTTCCCCTTTCCCATTCTCTACAGGCTCTCTGGAAGGGAGGGGGGGGGGGGGTTGAGTGAGGTGTGCCGGTGATGGGGCTAATCTTCCATAGTAGACTGCACACACAGCTGTAGTAGACTGCACACACCTACCAAACATTAAGTGTTTTGAAGTTGGGAGGCGTTTATATGCAAATGTGATGTATTCTCTTAAAGGAGTTATATAAGTCAAATATTCCAGATTGACATACTATGGAGAATTAAAAAATAAATTAACTATCAAAAACCCCATCATGAATTCTAACTTATCCACATGGACGCTGCCATTTTGTGTTGAAATCATGCCAATGACATAATTTGCCTAATGTGCTTAGTACACATTATGTCTCTTTGAAATTTTCTTTCGAAAATGCTTTGACATACTGTAGGCTTGAATCATTATTTCTTGGAATGTATGAAGAAATTGGCTGCTCCCATGTAAGTTTATATCGACAGAATTAATGTTTGAATAAATTAAAAAAGACATGTTTAATTGTATTTTACAATGTTAAATTTCTTCAGACAACTTATTATTTCAATTATATTCAATGACAAAAAAGCCACACTTTCTCCTGTAATAAAATCCTGTTTCTCATGTACCACAACTGCTTGAAAGACGGCAAGTAATTATGACAATGTGTATTTGGACGTTGGTCGTATCCCCAATCGGCAGCTAGGAGGCATTCTCTTCATTATAAAATCTTTGATTAGCCATTATATATTTACTGATACATAATAAATTTATTGCCCTATATATATGTGTATATATATATATGTGTATGAAATTAACAACTGAACATGGTATTTTTGTTTGTTTGATGAGGGCTTAACGGCACCACGACAATGAAGGTCAAATTGTGCCTGAGAGGTCAGATCATTCTAGAGGTAGGAAGGAAAAGAAACAGGGGGGAAATGAGAGAAATTCAAGAACAAAAGGTCAGAAAGCTGTGAATGAGAGGGGAGGTGCATGGTTGAAATAAAAACAAAGTAGAGAGGGGGTGGAAGAGGAGAATTAAATATTGTTGTAGAGGGAGGCATGATGAAGGAAGGAGATAATTTTATTCGGAGGATTTTTCTGGAAGAACTCAGCAATTGAGTTGTGGGGAGCGAGGAAAGCTCTGGGAAGGTTGTATAGGGGGCAAGGAAGGAGCACGTGATGGATTGTGAGTGTGCAATGCCAGTTGTTGCAGAGTGGTTGGAGGGAGCCAATAAGGAGGTGGAAGTAAGTGAGGTGGGTGTGACCTATTCTAAGACGGGTAATATGAACGTTGTCAATACGAGAGCTTGTTGATGGTGGATTTGATCGGAATTGTGGGCTGGATGACATGGAGTTTGTTATTAATTTAGGAGTTCCACGAGGTTTGCCAGCGGTCACGAACTAGGGAAGCGATAAGCGGTTTGATGTCAGAGAGGGTTTTTGGAAAAGAGGTAGGGAGGAGGTTGAGGGAAAGCTTAGCGGCTGCATCAGCCCTGTCATTGCCTGGGATGCCAACATGGCTAGGTATCCAGAAAAAAATAATACTTTTTATGCAGAGGGTGGGAGAAAGGAGTTTCCGGAGGAGGAGGTGGCATGTGAGGTTATCCCATTTAAGATTGAGTAAAGAAGTAAGAACAGCCTTTGAGTCGGAGAAAATGGCAAAGTGGCTAAGCAGAGACTCAATAAAGTTGAATAAAGGCGAGGAGAATGGCCTAAGCCTTGGCTGAAAAGATGGATGAGTAGTTGGGAAGTCTGCTACTGAGGGTGATGTCTTGGATGACAGCAGCAGCAGCTGTCTTGTTGCCTTCCTTGGAGCCATCGGTATAGATGGAGGTGTAATTTGAGAGTTGGTCTTTGATTTGGTTGTGGAGATTGATGAAGAGGTTAGAATGGATTTGAGTTTTGTGATGAGTGGAGAGGCCCAGGTGGACAGAAGGGAGGGGGGTGGCCCAAGGAGGTAAAGTGGGCCAGGAGAAGGTGCCAAGAGTGTCGGGGTTGATGCCGAGATGAAAGAGGTCTGATTTAATACGTAAGCTGAAGGGCGGGGATAGGGTTTTTGTCCTATCAAAGAGGGTGGAGAAATTGGGGTACCTAATGAGGTTGTAAACAGGGTTCTGGGTGTTGGTGAGGACCCTAAAAGCATAGGAGAGGTTAAGCTTTCTACATCTTAAGTAGAAAGGGGGGTTCGTTGGCTTCAACATAAAGGCTGGTGAATGGGGAGGTCCTGTAAGCACCTAGACAAAGCCTGAGGGCTTCATTTTGGATGGTGTTGAGGTATGAGTTGTGAGCGACACCGTAGACAATATTGCCGTAGTCAAGCTTGGCACGAATGGTGAGCCTGAAAATTTTGAGGAGAGCATAGTGGTTCGCACCCCAAGTGGTGTTGGTGAGGAGTCGAAGGATGTTGAGGGAGCTGTTGCATTTTTGTTTCAGGTCGGTGATGTGTTGCTTGTAGGTGAGCTTGAGTCTAGAGTTAGACCCAGGAACTTTGTGTGTTCAACTTTAGGGATGTGATTGCCATTGAGCACAAAAGTTCGGGTTAGGATGGAGGTTGTTGAAATGACAAAAGTGCATGCAGACTGTCTTGTCTTTAAAGAATTTAAAACCGTTAGTGTTGCTCCAGACTTGCAGCTGGTTGAGGCTGATTTGGAGCCTATTTTCAACAATAGGAAAACTAGGGGAGGAGTAGAAGATGGTGAAATCGTTCACGCAGAAGGTACGTTTGATGTTGGGGCCAAGGTTATCCGCGATGTCATTAATGCTCAGGTTAAAGAGAGTGGGAGAGAGGATGCTGCCTTGGGGGACGCCCTCTTCTTGGGGGTACGGGTTGGAGAGGGTGTGGCCAACACGAACTTGGAACTGCCTGGGTGAGAGGCAGTTTTGAATAAAGATGGGGAGATGGCCTCTGAGGCCAATGGTGTGAAGTTTGCGGGTAATGCCGTATTTCCAAGTAGTGTCGAAAGCTTTCTGGAGGTCAAAAAATATGGCAATGAGGTGTTCCTTTTTTGCAAAGGATTACCAGATAGCGGTGTCGAGCGTAATTAACTGGTCTAGGGTATTGTGATGTTTTCGGAAGCCGCTTTGGTGAGGGGAGAGGATTCTGTTCTCTAGGAACCAGTTAAGTCTCTGATTAATGATCCTTTCCATAATTTTACAAAGACAGCAGGTAAGGGCGATGGGGCGGTAGCTGGAGGGGTCTGTACCGTCCTTTCCCGGTTTATGTGGATGACAATAGCTGTCCTCCAGATAGGGGGAAAGGAGTGTGAGGACCAAATGTGGTTGAAGATGGTGAGTAGGGTAGTGGTGGCCTTGATGGGGAGGTGTTTCAGGAATTGGTAGGGGATGTTATCTGGGCTCTTGGAGGTGCAGCCAGCATCGTGGATGGCTTGGTTTAATTCAGAGAGGGGTGTTGTAGCTTTCGGAGTTGTCGGAAGGAAAAGTGATTCTCCGGGCTTCATCGCAAGCTTTTTTGGTTTTGAAGGCATTGGAGTAGTTGGTCGAGGACGAGATGTTGCTGAAAGTGGCGGCGAGGTGGTTAACGATGTCCTTTTGGGACACATTGAAAATTATCAAAAAATAAATAAAAGGCACCTACTTGGGTGGCAATATATATATATATATATATATATATATATATATAATATATATATATATATATATATATATATATATATATATATATATATATATATAATATATATATAATATATATTATATATGTATAATATATATATAATATATGTTTAATATATATGTATATATAATATATATATATATAATATATGTATAATATATGTATATATATGATATATATATATATATATATATTTCCCCCCCCTCCCTCTTCCCCTGGAATTGCACCTGTGGCTCATTTTCTCTTGCTACTTCCAGGACACACTTCTAGTTTGGCTAGAAGTCTTCTGATTTCATATGTACAGACCTCCAATGTATTTACTTTGAGTGCTAGACAAACTGTTTGGTCTCTTCCAGACCGTTCTGGGGCGAATCCAGGGCTGTTTCCAGACCTTATTTGATAAGAAAAAAGGGCATTTACCAAAAAATAAGGGCACCCCTGTATCGCAGCCAATGCGAGCGCCAAAGGGGTTCCTTCTTATTCTTACATCGATTGCGATGTGCCCTTTTTGCCACAAAATTTGTGTTGCAGGTAATCAGTGTGCCTTAATGTCAAGTAAATGTGCCCTTTTGTCCCAAAAAACTTCAACCCATAACAACAATATGCCCTTTTCCCCTCAAAATCCTGTGTATTGATGCTGCTAATGTGCTCTACTGTTAATAAAATTTGCCCTTTTCATAATTTATTTTGATCAAAAAAGCCTACTTACCGGAAAAAAACTTGATTTTACTACATTTAGCTGCAACAACGTCAGCTTCTTGTCATTTCCACCTCTTGATCCGTTTTTTGAGGGCATTTTCAATCATTAAAATGAAACAAATTTCATAAGAAATTTCACCTCACTTTGCAGCTAATGAGAGACGCCATTTTGTGTGGTTGCACCATAGTCTTAGATATTAAAGCAGAGATTGCGTAGCTCGCTTTTTGAGTGAAGCTAGCATGTAAAATCTAGGAGTTAATTTATATGCACTACACACATCATACTACGGGCCTGGTTTCAGCTTACATTACTTGCGGGTTGCGGAAATGAGGTCTCAAAAAGTTTGACTCCCAAAGGTTACGAAGGGCACCAAGAAATCTATACCGTATTTGCAAATACAGTCGGGATCCGCCCCTGCCGTTCCTCCAATTTTTCAATTGCTTTCATAGATGTGTTTCAAAATTTTCAAGTACACAAACTGCAAATCAGAAAAGGATAAACAAGGGATTAAAGATCCATACTAGCACTACCAGGACGGTGCTTATCCCCGACTTTTTTGGCGTAAGTAGATGAGAGTGCATGACCCTGGACAGAACGCCAGTCCATCGCAGGTCAACTCCCCAGCAGTGCTGGTATTCATTTTACAGCCGAGTGGAATGGATCAAGTATAAGGAAGTGTCTTGCTAAGGACACAGCGCTCGTGGTGGGAATTAAACCCAGTATCTTTCACAAAGGAGCATGATTCCTAAACCACTGCACCTCTCCTGGATAGGTTGGTGTGCATGAAAAGGTTGCTGTAGCATATGACAACAGTTTTTAGATTAAAAATATTAAAATGCAGGTAAGCTCCAAGATGGCAACATTCCTCAGATGTATCCTTGTGGGACAAGGGTTGGAATATCTTTCATCATCAAACATTCACTCAAATTTCTAGTCTTCTTTCAAAATTCAGTTGTTTTCCTCACATTGTGATTTTCCTGCACTGTAACAAAAAAATAATTAAAAAAAACATGTTGTGTTACCTTAATCATAATTCCTAGTCAATGCATTGATGCTTAAAGGAATATTCCCATGTTTTGTTTTTTTGTAACCTATCATAACAGAGAGAAAACAAATTAAAAACAATTTAGTACAAAAATCATGTTGATATGTGATTCCTACCAGGAGATATTTAAATTCTAAGGTTCACAAAAAATGCCAATAAACGAATAGGAAAAGACTCAATATGACATCACAGCAACACATTCTTCCACAAAGTTGATGTATTTCATTAAAATCCATCATCCTTTTTTATAAGTAAAACCTGCTAGGAAAATAAATTGATGAAAGTTAAGTATTTATACACATTGCCAAATATACCCTACTTCAATAACATTAGGAAACTTGTTTCTAATCATACAGAAACAATCAAATAACACTCAAAGAAATACATAAACATTTGCAATGGAATTGCCTCTATGACATCATCAAACACAAATTCATCAGGCTGTACAAAAACTTTAAAATGCAATTGTGAAATCTTTAAAAATCTATTTCTCCTAAATGGGATATGATATCAACCTGATTTTTGTACCAAATTGGTCTTTAGAAGTATGCTATTTCATCAATAAGTTGGAACATTGATGAGTCAATATTCTATTTTCATTTCAATCCCAAATTTGCTCCTTACGTGGTTGAAATTCGGACCTAACATCCATTCTACTGGGACCTATATCAATAAAACCTTCTCAACAACATTCTGTTATTGCTATGAATATTTGAAACTTGATTATTTAAAACTCGTATATTATAATTTTTCAGTTCATCTCTTAATCTTAATTAACATTAAAATTTCCTGGTTGGCCAAGTCGGTCAAAGATTACAATCAGTGGAGTGTGTGTGTGACAGACAGTGATAGTGGGACTTTGGGTATATTTAAACCCTATATTTATTCTTACGGAAAAAAATTCCAACAGACAAACTGGCAAATAAAGGTGGGGGTAAATTCCCCTTGGTATTATGCGGGCAAGTACTGCGTGGGCTGCTCACAGTCTTTTTTGATATCAAATTTCCAAAACATGTGGAACAGATCAGACACCTCAATGTTGGCATACCTCGGCCTGGAAGTTCTTTGAAACTTCCCCTGAGTGGTTATCCTTCCTATACACCTTGAGAAGGGAATAATACAATTGAAGAACATTAATATGATGAGGGGTAACCCTGTATACACACCCATGGTTGGGATACTAGAATTAAAGACCAATAATGATAAAGGGTTTCTACCCCCCGGAAGGAATACTAGAGTTGAAGAGCTAAACGAAAGGTGGTGACCCTTCATACACATCCTGGGAGAGATACTATGATTGAAGAGCAATAATGATAGTGGGCAACCCCCTCCCCCAATATTGATGAGGGGTTTCCACTCCCCGGACGGAATACTAGAGTTGAAGAGGTAAACGAGGGGTGGTGACCCTTCATACACATCTGGGTGGGATACTGTAATTGAAGAACATTAATGATAGTGGGCAACCCCCTCCCCCAATAATGATGAGGGGTTTCCACCCCCTGAAAGGGATACTAGAATTGAAGAGCTAAACGAGGGGTGGTGACCCTTCATACACATCTGGGTGGAATACTATAATTAAAGAGCAATAATAATAGTGGGCAACCCCCTCCCCCAATAATGATGAGGGGTTTCCACCCCCGGAAGGGATACTAGAGTTGAAGAGCTAAATAAAGGGTGGTGACCCTTCATACACATCCTGGGTGGGATACTGTAATTGAAGAGCAATAATGATAGTGGGCAACCCTTCCCCTGAAAGGGATTCTAGAATGGAAGAGCAATAACAATGAGGGGTGACAGAGATTGCGTTATAATTTTTTGCCTGGCCTGGCGTATTTGGTAACGACAAGCCCTTGAAGTTTGGGGTATTTGGTAAATTTGCCGTCGTATGTACAGGCCATTGCATAATGTACAGGGCATTGCACTACCGAAGCATGCAAGTAATTGTTAACATACACTTGTGTAGGCCTGCCTCGCTAAAGTGAATGACAATTGCGCCCTAAATACAAAACACATTAAAAAATCGGACTATTATTATCATTAAAATATTATGAAAAAATTTATACCCAATCCTTGTGTAATGTTGATTGTTTATTCATGAAATTTGGGTTAACAATCCCAAAATAAACTAAAAAATACTTTTGTTTATCGTATCCAAACTTTCATGAGATTATACTTATAGTAAACTTTGACCAATTGTCAACGATAAAATACTATTCAGATCTTGAACACACCTACTTTCTTACAGTATAGTAACTTGACTTGCAGATTGTGATCACTTCACAGATACACGATCAACACAATACAGGAGGAAAGTTGAATCCTAGCTAATAATATCGTTGACAATTGACAGCCTGCTTTCAAAACAACATACAAACAGTGTACGTACATCATGCATGTGGTCTATGTATTAGCCTATATGCATGGCATGTAGCACTACGGGCATGTTGAATCATTCGCCCGTTAGTCTCTTGTGTCATTTTTCTTTTATTTATGAGTAATTCAAAATTATTTTTGTGTGAAATAAAACTTTGAATAGCACCACAGAGGTAAGATGTTTATGATTTTCATTTATGTTAATGAAAAACTCTGGCGTAAAATTCCACATGCTATATCTAAATCTTATGACGCAGGTACAACCTGTGTCGTAAGAAAATTTAGTCATGGCGTAATATACGACAAAATTTTCGTTAACGCGATCTCTGAGGGGTGACCCTTTAATTCACAGCCCTGGATGGGAGAATTGAAGAACAATAATGATGAGGGGGGACCCTCATAAGGTGGGAGACTAAAACTTAATGAGCAACAATGATGATGGGTAACCATTCCTCCTCCCCCCTCCCCACACTCTAATAGATAAAAACAATTTACTGAATAGCAAATGATTTCATTTTTCAACCTAAGCGATAAACTAGATATATTTCCTTTCATTCAATATCCACTGCCAAGCTGAGATGTCTTCCGTTGATCCATGGAAGTCTTAGATGCAAAATCAAGATGCATTTGGTTTGTACTTGCATGTATATCTGATATCAAGGGTACACTATACTGAAGGTTTGATTAAAAGGAGCACAATCCACTGTTATAGCAATACAAATCAAATGCATAGAAATTGAAACCCCAGGCAAACCAAAGCAGATTTGGGCAATTCCTATCTAGGTATTTCTAGATGTCGGCATAAGTCATGAGGGTATTAACGGTAGCTGAAGCAGGACTGTATTGACATCCACTTCAAATTCTGCTTTAATTTTAAGATGTGTGCAAGCAAGGTTCACAAAAATGTCCTCCATTCCCAACAAAAAATAAATAATAATTTCCTCCCTGTTCCTTCTCTCCAGCATGAAGAATACCTCACTGTTGTACCCAATGATACACCTTGAATGCCAAATATGTCACTGCCAGTCCCGCCAAAAGATTGTGAAGAGCTTTGCGATATTTATCATCTTTTCGTACCAGCACTACTGGTGTTGCAGTAGTGAGTGAGTTCAATGGCAGTCTGGACAGTATGTTGGTATCGTATTCCACTTGGTATTTACAACATGGATCAAATTGCCATGAAACCCCATATACAGTAGCACATGCTATACTTATTGTCCCCATCGGAATGCTTACAAAATGTGCAAATTCATGTGGTACAAACGCCGGGGAGGCTAAACAACTGATGCCCGTCAAGACGGCGGTTTTGTGAAGACAGTTTCCGACTGCGATCCACCTGGCCGTCTCTTCTCCGAGCCTGGCCGGTTCAATAATGATGACACTTCGCTTGGCCTCCAGAGCTTGCTCCAGTTCAAATTCAAACCGTTCCTGCGCATGGCCATTGTCGTAAATTTCCTGAATTATTGCACAGTCCGTTGGCAAAGCTTCACTGAAATTAAATGAAGGAGAAAAATACATGTCAGATAAGTGTAATGAAAACATTTCCCCAAGGAGGAATTATTGGACTACCAAATTCCACCAAGAATGAGCAAAGCAAGTGAGGCTCTTGCAGGACTTTTTGCCACTAGGTTACAATGCAGTGATCCGTACCACACTGCTGTCCACTAGGTTACAATGCAGTAATCCGTACCACACTGCTGTCCACTAGGTTATAATGCAGTGATCCGTACCACACTGCTGTCCACTAGGTTATAATGCAGTGATCCGTACCACACTGCTGTCCACTAGGTTACAATGCAGTGATCCATACCACACTGCTGTCCACTGCAGTGATCTTACAATGCAGTGATCAGTGATCCATACCACACTGCTGTCCACTGCAGTGTTATAATGCAGTGATCAGTGATCCGTACCACACTGCTGTCCACTAGGTTATAATGCAGTGATCCGTACCACACTGCTGTCCACTAGGTTACAATCCAGTGATTCGTACCACACTGCTGTCCACTAGGTTACAATGCAGTGATCCATATCACAATGATGTCCACTAGGTTACAATGCAGTGATCCATACCACACTGCTGTCCAATAGGTTACGATGCAGTGATCTATACCACACTGCTTTCTGATAGGTTACAATGCAGTGATCCATACCACACTGCTGTCCAATAGGTTACGATGCAGTGATCTATACCACACTGCTGTCCACTAGGTTACAATGCAGTGATCCATACCACACTGCTTTTCAATAGGTTACAATGCAGTGATCCATACCACACTGCTGTCCAATAGGTTACGATACAGTGATCCATACCACACTGCTGTCCAATAGGTTACGATACAGTGATCCATACCACACTGCTGTCCACTAGGTTACAATGCAGTGATCCGTACCACACTGGTGTCTACTAGGTTACAATGCAGTGATCCATACCACACTGCTGTCCATTAGGTTACAATGCAGTGATCCATACCACACTGCTGTCCACTAGGTTACAATGCAGTGATCCGTACCACACTGCTGTCCATTAGGTTACAATGCAGTGATCCATACCACACTGCTGTCCACTAGTTTACAATGCAGTGATCGTATTACACTAATGTCCACAAGGTTACAATGCAATGATCTGTACCACACTACTGTTTGGATCTCAAACCTTGACACGATACAAAAGCATATTTTACAGCTGAGAGTGCAGTTTTTGATCCATCACTGAGAAGGTAAGGAAACTAACACCGGGGGACTTCAAAGACTTGCTACATTCAATTTTCAGGCAAATCAACTGAAATGGACTGAACAACTTGTAAAGGTGTTCCTACTGGGCAGCTTGACTGTCCACTAAACTACTATACCCACCCACCTACCATTCATTTTCCTTTCCACCTTCTGAATACATACACACCCTCTGCTCTAAAGCCACTACTGCACCAAACCACTGCTTACACCAAACTTACCTACCCACCTGATAAGTCACTGTCCTACCACTGGGCATCTGTTGCATGTGTCAGTCACTGTCCCACCAATGGGAATCTGCCATAAGGGCCAGTCACTGTTCTACCAATGGGAATCTGCCGCATGTGCTAATCACTGTCCTACCAATGGATATCTGCCACATGTGCCGGTCACTGTCTTACCAATGGGAATCCGCTGCATGTGCCAGTCACCGTCCTACCAATGGGCATGTCTCATTGAGTCTATGTCATAGCGATCGGCATCTGTCACATGTGTGAGTCAGGGTCTTACTGACTGGTTTCAGTCGCATGTGTGAGTCAGGGTCCTACTAATTGGTTTCAGTCACATGTGTGGGTCACTGTCTCAATGTCCTAAATGTACATGTACAATCTAGGCATTATGCCATTATACCCAGGATTCCATGACAATTCTGAATAGTGAGGAAGTCTGTGGACAGGTAGAGGCACAGAACTTGATGATAATGACACAAATGACCATTTTACAATTTTTCAAAATATTTTAAATTGTTTTTAGGTCTTTTAATGTACTATAATGAATGGACAGATCCCTCTGTTACACCTAGGGTCAAATTTCCCAGTTCCGAAAACAGAGCTTTTATGCAGGAACAGTGAATTTTAAAACATCACTGTTCCGGTGGAACAGAGTTTTTTTCACAAGCAATGTGGCATCAATATCAATAACTTGATTTCTGCTCAAAACAAAAATGCATGTTGTAAAAACAACATTATCATGAAAATAATTACTTCCCATAACACAAAGCATTTCCCACCTTGCCTGCAATTGTCAGCACAATTAATAATGAGTACATACATGCAAGGCTGCTTGCATGTGTATGACTGGAGGCTACATCATGCAAATACTAATAACCTAGCTAAATATTTGCATATATTAACTAATAGTTTTAAATTAAACCTATTTTGAAGAAAAGAATTTGTTCTGTTATCAGCAAAAAAATTGGAACAGTGAAATCTGCTCCAGAACAGTATTACTGTACTAGAGAAAGTACTGTTTTTGTAAAAGTGGCAAAAAAGTTTAATTTCGACCCCTGTATACGGTTATTTTACAAAACACAATTTGTTGAATTGGAGTACATGTACAGCAGCTCATTATATGTGGTCAATGTCACACACCCAACATCTTGAGATATCATCATCAATTTTAAAGACTGATTTAAAAAATATAAATGTTCAGAAAATCAAATTCAGAAGACCTAAAACAAATTAAATTGATTTTGAATCACTTTATTTAAACTTTAAAGGAGACATAAAGTCAAATATTTGGCTTGATATATGATAGAGAATTAAAAATTAAACCAACTACCAAAAACCCCATCATAAAATCTGATTCCATTCTCAAGTTTGAAGTTGTAAGATGGATGCCATTTTGTCTAATTTTACGTTGAAATCATGCCAATGATGACATAATTTGTCCTATGTGCTGGCACACATAATGTATATGTACTTCTTAAGAATTATCTTTGAAATTTTCTTTCCAATTTACATGTACTGTACTTTGACATCAAGGTCTAAGGGCTTGCATCATTCATATCATATACAAATAAAACTTCATAAGCCCATGCAAAGGAAAAAGTATTTGTTTGAAGTTAAAAACTTTGAAATAAGATTATAAAATACATTCATATTCTAATCTGTACTGGGTGTACAGTATGTCATTCTTTTTATAAACAAAATGGCCACTCCCATATAAGTTATTGGCAGTTTTAATAAATACAAAAATATGTCAAATAATTTTGTATGTTGTGAAAATTCTTCGATTGACTTTAATTATTATTTCTATTATACTGAAGGAAGAAAAAGCCAGACTAAACGTCGCCTTTAATCTTCAGAAAAACCATGTACAAGATCTTTCAGAGCAGAGTTGCAAATAACTATAAAATTTCCTGTTGAATAAAGGTCGCAAAAAAACTTCCCGCAAAAGATCATGACAACAACCATATTAATGTTGGAAATACATCTTTATGTGCTCACACTTACTCAAAAATATATATATATATATATATATATTTAAATGAAAAACAATGTTTTAAACTATTTTTTATGAAAAAAATATTCCTAGATTCCTGTTTTTTCCCCACGGTTATAAACTACTGAAGGCACCATTTTTACCCTGGTCTGTTCTAAAGGAATCCCGGTTGAAATAACATTTTGCTTAACATTTATAGACCATAATTAAAGTAATTTCTACTGGTATATACTTAATACTGTGCACAATCACAATGTATAACAATATTTTTGTGCTTTGAGATCATGTGTGGATATATATATATATACCTGCATACATACTACACCCAGGAAACACCAACAATTAAACTGTCATTAGGACAGCATGCTCCATTATTCATAGAGAATCGGCTTATTATTAAGGGGACAGTATATGCAGTAAGTAGACTAGTAGGGGGAGTTGATGAACTTACCTTTTCCTTTGTTTTTAGATTTTCACAACATTTTACTACAAGCCTCCAAATATCTTGATTTGTACCAGATATTTCAAGAAGAAAAAAAAGCTACCCACCCAGAAAACGTATGAAAGCACTCTTTATGGCTCAAACACCTCTTTTACTTCTATCCAATGAATCACAAAGATAGAGAAGAGGCCCTGACTATCGCAATGATAGATTGAAATATTACAAAGCATCCTTGTAAATTATTTCCACTCATCAATATGATAACAGAGCACAAATAGAAAACATTTATGGCCAAAGAAAAATTGCATTTACATTACAACACAGAATTATACATGAGTGGCAGAATCTACCAACCAAAAGTACCTTCCAGTCATCTTAAACCATTCTTGAAAGTGGAAAAACTTTGTCTCATTGTCTGTTGGTTTTTATTATATAATTCAGCCCTAACTCTCTCCCCAACCCATACCCTCCTGAACTCCTACAAATTCACAGAACTACATCCTGGATTGTAATCCAGCTTAAAATTTGAAGGATTAGTTCAGTGGTCAAGCAAGTCTACCTTGTATGAAAGAGGACCTAATTCAAACAAAATGGTTACATTTCTTTTTATACCCAAGACACTCAATTTAAAACTATTTTGAGGCAAGAGCTCTATGAATAGACTTTTCTTTCTACCAGCACAAATATCTTAATTCATGTTAAAAATGTCTTTATCAAAATGCACAAACTTCCCCAAAAACTTCAACTAAACAAAGAAACTCTTCCAAAAACTTTACCCGGACGCCAATGCCAAGGTTCTACCAGTAGTAGAATAGCTCTCACTATCCTTGAGATAGTCAAGCTAATGAAATAATTTCATATTTATTGTCAACCAGAACAGAAGGTTAAATGAATTTTAAGGCAATAACCAATTACCGAAACACATGTGAAGTATAGTAGTGGTATTGTACCTAGATTATATCAAGGTAAATAAACAATGACATCTCAATTGAATGTCATTAATTGGTATCATATGAGATATTAGCTGTGACAATTCTAAAGATGTCTAAAGATGTTTATGATAAAAATAAGTTTTAGTCATAAACATCACCATCAAAAACAATAGTGCATATCAAGAGCAGGTTGTAGGAATATTAACAGTTACAGAATTTAATATTGACTAATAACCAGAAAACCAAAATATTTAGTGCTTCCCATGCATTCTTTCATTGTTGGTTGATTTTCAAGTTTTATGGTAACTGGCATTGCATATTATATTCTAAATAAGATATTCATAAGCCATGCCCACCATGTACACTGTATATCAATCAAATAGAACCTTTTGACAACACTTGTATGATGCAAACCATGTAAAATGTTGCACATTTGTCACTCACTGTTTTAAGAATTTTACATAAAGCCCCACCTACATGACATCACTACCAAACCAATAGATCACACACACAGATCATAACTCATCTGTGTACCACTACCACATGTGACATTGTGCTATGTGTTTACAAGTTTTTGGAGCATTTTCACATTAAGGCATGCATATTTAAGATACGGCCTGCTGGCAACAAAGGCATGTACACAATAACTGACAAAGAAAATGCAAGCATGATGCAAACAGACATATGGTTGCTATAAATGTATTACTTTTTCACTATGCAATAATGCAATATGCATATCACTACCAAAAACAGGGCACACAAACAGACAATGGGTTAGACTGTATCATATATGACCTGTGCTGTATCCAATATATTGTCCTTGAATTGCAAGCACTGTTTACAAGCTATTTTCAGCAATACCATATTTAGTCCACAAACTGTATATAAATGATATTCAACTATCTTATACCATGAATATGTACATGTATACACTAGCTAACAACATAAATATACCAAGTATGAATCAAAACAGACATGCAGTTGTTAAAGTTTGACTATTTCAAGATTCTTACATTAAGCCCCTCCTACTCATTAATATGCATGACATCAACATCAAAAATATCAGGGCACATCTACCGATATAAGCTATCAGTGTTCCAAATATGACATGAATGTAGTTTATCGTTCTTGAGATATCGTGTTAAGAAGCTCTTTTCAGCAAAATCAAATTAAGCCCCGCCCACTATGCATGTTAATGAGATTCATCGTTTTTATACCAAAAGCATGTACACACCAGCTTACATCATAATTAAACCCAATATGAAATACACCAGACATGCGGTTGTTAAAATATGAGCATTTCAAGAATTTTACAATAAGCCCTGCCTACTCATTAATATGCATGACATCACCACCAAAAACAATAGGGCACATCTACACATCATGGGCTATCTGTTTACCACATATGACATGAATCCAGAGTATCGTTCTTAGATATTGTTTTTGTGTTAACAAGCTTGCTGTCACAGACACACCCATACATACACACACACACCCATACATACATGTACATACAACATACATAATATATACATACATACACACCCATACATACATATATCTCCCACATGGCATCCCACCCCAAGTGCCACATGACAACCCATCCCTAGTCCCACGTAGCATTCCACCATGTCCCACATGGCATCCCATCCTACAGTATGACCCACATGGCATCCCACCCAATGTTCCCACATGGATCCCATCACATGTCCCAAATGACATCCCACCCCATGCCGTCCCATGCCTTGTCCCACATGGCATTCCACCATATCTCCCATATGGCATTCCACCATACAGTACGTCTCACATGGCATTCCACCATATGTCTCACATGGCATTCCACCATATGTCCCACATGGCATCCATCCCTATGACCCACATTGCATCCCACCCTACTGTATGTCACACATGGATCCCATCCTACATGTATGTCCCACATTAATCCAACCATATGTACCACATGACATTGTACCACATGACATCCCTCCATATGTCCCACATGACATCCCTCCCTGTGTCCCACATCATTGGATTCCCACCCAATGTCCCACATGGAATCCCACCTTATGTTCCACAATGGATCCCACAATATGTTCCATATTGTATTCCTCCCAGATCCCAATGACATCCTACTTTATGTCCCACATGGCATCACATCCCATGTCCCCATGGCCTCCTACCCTATGTCCCACATAACCTCCTACTTTATGTCACACGTGGCATCCTACCCTATGTCACACATGGCATCCCAACCCATGTCACACACTGTGTTATTCGTCGCATCCCACCATGTCCCACATGGCATCCCACCCCATGTCCCACATGACACCTCATAGGCTCCATAAGAAGTCTCATCCAAGCAATCAGTCTCTGATTGAGCATACTACATGTATGTATGAAAGTGTCAGTTCATATAATAACTTATGCGCAAATGACTTGTCAAAATGGGGTGGGACCCCATGTCCTACTGTACATGACATCCCATACCATCCCATGTCCCACATGACGTTCTATCCCATGGCATTCCACCATATATCCTACATGACATTCCACCCTGTTCCACATGGCATCCCACCCCATGTCCCACATGGCATCCCATCCCATGTCCTACATGACATCCCATAGGCTCCATAAAAAGTATCATCCTAGCTATCAGTCTCTGATTGAGCATACTACATGTATGTATGAAAGTGTCAGTTAATATGATAACTTGTATGCAAATGCTTGTTGTATAAGTAAAAAAGGCAGAGTCAAATAATTATGCCTGATATAGCCCTTGGTGTATACCACATTGTATATATCATATCATATGTCCCGCACGGCCCACATCCATGTCCCACATTCCATCCCTCCCTATGTCCATATGCAGTCACATCCTGTCAAACTGCCTGACTGATCATACTAAATAAATAAAAAGTCTGGTCAGGTCATATACTGTAGCAACTTTATGCAAATGACCACAATAATAAAGGCAGAGTTTAAAAATCATGCGTGATACAACTGTTGGGGCTAAAATATTTAAAAGAATTTTAATTCTCTACTGCTACGAGAGAGAAGCTTGAGGATCTCTGAAGAATATTGGAAAATTACATCATTTTACAGTTATCTTCTCAGGAAATATCAAATGTTATATAGACTTTTTAGGAAAACTAGTCTTCAATCTGTCTTAAGTGTTTCTGAGGGACTTTGAAGAAACTTTAACATTTTCTGAGGAATTCTCAAACAACTTTAATATTTCTGAAGAAATCTCAGGAAAAACTGTGACCAGCCAGCTGGACGGACAAAATCGCCATTATATAGGTTTGCATTATGCTTCGCATGCAAATCAATAAATGTAAAAAAAGTTACTGTATTTGACATAAAAAGTGCCCAGGGCACTTACCAAAAGAATTGCACCGCATTTTAGGCCCAGAGCTCTTCTTAATAAGCGCCCATGCTCCGAGGCCATGTATACAGTGTGCAATTTGAATAGCATCATGTGAACTGATTCTGGACTATATAGCCCCACAAAATACATTGTGACCGTCAGTAAATAATGCAACAAAACTTATTTTTCATGTAAGTCTTTAAAATAATCAAATTGATTATGTTATCAATCAAAAAAATATTAGGTGGGCGCTTATTGTAGCAGGGATACTTAATACATTGAATACAGTAAATACATTTTCTTTAAAATACATTAACATTCAACGGTGAGAATATTTCCATACCAGTCATTTCCAGGCAAATGACACAGAACTTTAAACAAATAATATCTCCTTAATGGAATAAGATATTGAAGTAGTTTCTTTATTATTTTAGTTTCTATTTTAATACTTGAAAGAGTATCAAAATCTGAGCTGATAAGTTTTTGAATTTTGGAAATAGCACTTTTAGTTTTTGAGTTATGGCAGATCAAAAATGGATCAGATGTTAATTCATGCAAAATGTGTGAAGTACTGTATGACTTGCTGATCAAAGTTTGATCAGATTTTAGTTGGCAAATTCCCTGCAAAACTTGTGATGTCTGACTGTGCAGACGGCTCAAGATCTTTATGTAATTCTTTTCATTTCTATCCTAAATCTCAGTCTATTCCTGCAAGAATTTAATTGGAGGCATAAAAAAACCTTCAAACACCTTTAGTCATATTATGAATAATTATTAAAGACATTTTAAAAACAAGGAATTTACAGTATACAAGAAAATACCGAGGCTGCTCGTAATACACAAAATTTATATAAAATATGCAAATTGATGCAGGAGATTTAAAAATGCTGTAAAATGGTCAATGTTGAACTGATTTGATGAAATGTTTTGCTACTATGATGGTTTTAAAGCAATTTCAAAGCAATTTAACTATTACTTCTACATATCCATATATTATTTAAAATCAGGGCCAAAATATTGATATAATTATTAATTGATCATCTTATCACTTTTCCACACAAAAAAATTGTACTTCACAACTGTAGTTTTTTTGAAGCTGATTTGCACAAGGATTTTGTGTTCTTCTTCAGTACTATTATGTTCCTCAAATTACTTGAGTGAATAAGTGTCAGCTATTTTTTACCAACTAACAAAAAATAATTTACACAAAATTTGACAAAAGTATGAACTCCCATTAAACTGCAAGATTAAGTGACACCTCCAGAAGCTTGGATTTATATTCATAAATAAACCCATTTTCGCAATTGATTGTGAAAACGCCATTTGAAGAGATTTCTATTGAGTGATTGCTGTCGTTTACTGATGGCTGGCATTATGAGGGTACTCCAAAGCCTAATATTCTGCTGTACTGTTTTAAGAGGATCGCTACACTATGGCGTTAAAACATATTTTTGGCAGTTTTCTCAGTTTGGAGATCTTTGTTATACAAAACTATTAATTAGTATGATGGTACAACAGGAAGTACTAGGCATAGCCTAGCTTTACGCCTATTAGGTCTATGTAACACAGAATGCAATGCATTTTTAAGACTTCACAGAGACTCAACTCATTCACGGATTTTCATTCATAGTGGTTAAGACTCAATGGTTCCACGACTGGAAACTACGAAAAAGTTAAATATTTAGTGTTGTGATTCTTGCGTTCACCCCCTTCCCCCTTCCATCATTTCCCCCCCCCCCCATCCTCCCCCTTTCAAATACTGGATTTTCTGTAATATAATCATTCAAAACATTTGGTTATCATTGATTGTCGGGAGGAGAGGGTGGAGATTATGCAAATGTCCTAAGAATGAAAAACATCTCAATTAAAAATGATAGTTTATGGAAGGAAGAACCACCACACAAAGGACCATTATTTATGATGTATGGATGTCGAAAAATAAAGAATATAAAAGTGTGTGGAGTAATTATAGAATGCAGGTTCACTTTTGGAAAATATCCCTTCTTGCAAGCTTCCGAGGTCCGTTAAATATGGAATGAGCAATATAATATCAATCGAGGCTTCTTAGTTCATTTATAGCTTAGTCAATTTAGTTTAAAAACTTTAAAGTATTTAAAGTCTAATTAATGGCATATTCTTGGCTTGTATCGTGAAGTCGCATGGGCACAAGGATTGTACTAATAAGTTTAATTAAAGAACGATGCATATTCTTGTTAAAAGGACTTCTAAATATTAATATTCCAAGTCTAAACTATGGCTTATCCCTGGCTTGTGTCGCCAACTCGTGTGTATTGCAATTCGTGTGTACGGTCAAGAGGATTGATGCATATTCCTGTTGAAAGGCTAAAGAGTAATGCATATTCATGTATGATAATGTGGTCAAATTATGGAGTGTAACTTCGCTGCTGGCAGCCAGATATATACTTCAAAGTGAACCTGCATTCTATAGTTGTACTAAGTATATACAAAGTAGTACACATTTTAATGTAGGCTAGGCTTAGTAGCCTAGTATTCCAACAAATTTTTTCCCCAAGAAGATTGTACGTTAGACTGGATTAAACTAGTTATTGGTCATATACCCATTTTCCAGGCCTTTTACTTCCGCACTGATCTTTTTTTTTTTTTTGTTGGCTGAGGTTCACTGATTGCTGTCGTTTCTGATTTATAGCCTGTCGAAGGTTATTCAAATAATATGCAGCTTGCATGTAGATTTCATTCTAACTGGGTTAGCATGCTCTACACTGTTTTTCAGGTGTAAGATCTCGTTTGAAATTACCTGTCTTTTGCATGTTCAAATTTGCACTCAAACAATTCTCCAACTCTTTTTCATTGTTTTCATCAGCTAAAATGTATGAAAATATATTCCTTTAACACCAAAATCAGATGATTTTTGACACACTTTTTCTGTTAGTTCTTCACACTCTACATTCTTAAGTTGGTACTGAAGATGGCAAAGATCATCAGAAAATGATAGTCATGTGATTACCACCTGATAATAATTGCGTTTGCAATTTCTAGGTGAAATCCATATTAAATTTCTGTCAGATCATGAAGGTACAAATACAAGTGGAAGAATGATTTAAATCATACAAAGAAATGCAACAACTTATCGTTCACTTTTGTTAAAATAGCTCTAAAACAGAAAAAGGTTGAATAAATATTTGCAGATTTTGAAGATGACACATAGATACATGTAATGCATATCCTAAAATGTTCCACCTATTAATAAAATGAAGAAACTCTGAGTACAAATGACCCCTTATCAACACATGAATCTTCATCTGGTAATGATACATACCTGGTTCGTTCGTCAAAATATTCAATACTGAAGTTTCTTTGGTTTGCAGCAAATTGTCGGGCATTTATTGTGTAATGGGGTACAAAATTCATCATTTGTATATCTCATACGAAAAAAACTTACAAATACTGTGGCTTATAAACGAAGAAGAGTCTCCAGCAAATATGAGTTGAGTAAAGATATACTTAAGATTCGCGAGTGGTCAAAAAAAGGAATTTTCATATACGGTTTGAAAGTCGCGGTAGGAGGATAACCCACCTTGTTATATATACAGTACGTAGATGAGTATATAGGCCTAGGTTGTCATAACGCTAGGAACACCTGTGTTAGGTTGTCATAACTAACGTTAAACAACGACTGGATTGAGTCGGACTGTGAATGGTCTCTGGGAATTAAAATATTCCTGTCAATAATGTAAAACACACACAGACGCGGCTCGTAAAGAATGGTGTTGCTTCAAATTGCATTGGATTCGATCTGCACTTAGGTATACTACAAAACAAAATTCAAAATTATCATTTGCTAAATTCGCGTAACTGGTATATTACAAATCTGTTCAGTTTTGTGTGAGGATGAAACTTATAAATCGTTTCGGAACTAAAAAATTTCGTGCAATACTTCGATTCATAACAAAGATTGATTTTAAAAAGTTAATGACACGTTGAAAAGCTAAACAGTAAATTACTACCTTTCTTCACCCACTGCCATCACAATTTGTTCTCACTGTGAGTGATCCGACTGTAACCAAATGCAACAATCAGGTGTAACGTGAACTTACACCGGATACCAAACAATACATGTATATCGATACTTGCAAGAGCTTTAAAAAAGGCTGTCGTGGCATGTATGGATAGTAATAAAGAAAGCAGTGGCATGTCTTAAGGGGTGGTGATTTGTCCCCCAAAAAAAAAAAAGCATAGCCCTCCTCCCCCTCCCCCTTCCCCCCTCCTCTTCCTCTCCCGACCACCTCAAAAAACATTCTTTAATTTCTGCGAAAATTGAATGACTTTTAAGGAAATTTTCGGGAAATCTCCTTCTTTTTGGGGAAATCTCCTTCATTTACGTGAAATCAAAGATGAATCTTTTGATGAAATCTTCTTCAATTACCGGGAAATTTTCTTTACTTCCCAGGAATATTCTTCACTTTCCAGTAAATCACTGTCAATTCGATAAATTCTCAGGAAGTGTTGCCAAAATCGAACAAAATTTCCAACAATTTTACGCATTTCCCTTAAATTTTATGTTAATAATTTCACACTTTCATCAAAATTAAGCATGCATGCAGCCGGGAAATAGGGAGAGGGGGAAGGGGAGCTCTAACTCCTACGCTTCTGTCCTCCCTAATCTGAAAACGCCATTCAGTATTTTTTTTTTGGGGGGGGGAGGGGGGAGCTTAGGGGCTTAATCCCCCTCCAAAGCGAATAGCTAGACACGACCCTTAAAGAAATAGAGCAAAGTTTTGTAGGTTTTATTTTAGTCATTAAAAAAAAAGAATAGATACAACAAATAAAGATAATATTTGCAACTTGGTTCGCCTGAAACAAATTCTACCCACGCCGAATTTGACAGGTTGCAAATTACAGTGTGTACGCGAAGGACGCTAACAATTTTTTAAGCTGTTAACTTATAGCTCTTGAAGTTTCAGAACCGCGTCCGGTGTAAGTCAACATTCTGACCGTATATGCCATTACATGGCTGATACAAGTACTGCAAGTATTGCCTAGCATGTGCATACCGAGTGAGGTGTTTATCTCACTACATCCGGTGAGACAAGCCTCGTTCATTTCAAATTTCAATTAATATTATTCTCCTTCGCTATCGCTTTGTGACTCTTCAAAAAATATTTTGGGTGTAATAAATATTTTTATTATGTTTCTGATATATTAAAAATGTCTAAAGCATACCATTCTTCATATCACTTTTTAGACCTGGCTATTAAGATATTGGAATGGCATCTAAAGTTTTCGTCTACATTTCTCAACGTTGCCAATTTACATGACTTTTGCGAATAAAACAACGTCATAAATTTATATAATTAGCATTGCCGAAATTGATTGTAGCATAGTAACCATTAAAATACAACCTTCCTTCAATAAATAGCATTCAATTTATGTTCTCTTCATTTAGTAAAATTTATAATATAGTTCTCATTTAAAAGATGGTGGATTTGAGCATGGAATTTACAATACTGGTCCTGTCGCGTCCTAGGGGGCCACGACAGAAAAAAGGGTAGACCATTTCTATAAGAAATTAGACCTGAGGACCAATTGAAAATTGAACTAATTTTTAATTGGTTCCAATTGGTTTTTCAAATGGTTGAAATTGGTTCCATTTGGTTCCATATAGTTTCAAATGGTTCCAAATTGTTCCAACTAGTTCCAATTGGTGTTCCAAATGGTTGAAATTGGTTCCAAATAGTTCCAATTGGTTTTCCAAATGGTTGAAATTGGTTCCAAGTAGTTCCAATGGTTCCAAATAGTTCCAAATGGTTCCAAATAGTTCCAAATGGTTCCAAATAGTTCCAATTGGTTCCAAATTGTTTTCGAAATGGTTTTCGAAATGGTTCGAAATGGTTTCAATTGGTTTTCCAAATGGTTCCAATTGCTTTCCCAAATGGTTTTTCAAATAATTTTCCAAATGGTTTTCAAATGGTTTTCCAAATGGTTTTCCAAATAGTTCTCCAAATGATCCAATTGGTTTTCCAAATGGTTCCAAATGGCTCCAAATGGTTTTCCAAATGGTTCCAAATGGTTCCAAATGGTTTTCCAAATGATCCAATTGGTTTTCCAAATGGTTTTCGAAATGGTTTTCCAATTTATTTCAAATTGTTTTCCAAATGGTTCCAAATAGTTTTGCAAATGGTTTCAAACGGTTCGAAATGGTTCGAAATGGTTCCAATTGGTTTTCCAAATGGTTTTGAAATTGGTTTTTCAAATGGTTTTCCAAATTGCTTTCCAAATGGTATTCCAAATGGTTTTGAATTGTTTCCCAAATGGTTCCAAATTGTTCCGAATGGTTTTCCAAATGGTTCCAAATGGTTTTCCAAATGGTTTTCCAAATGGTTTTCCAAATGCTTTTCGAAATGCTTTTCCAAATTGTTTTCCAAATGGTTTTCCAATTGGTTTCATAATATTTTCCAAATGGTTTTAAATGGTTTTTCAAACGGTTGGTTCCAAACGGTTCAAAATAGTTCCAAATGGTTCCAATTGGTTTTGCAAATGGTTTTGCAAATAGTTTTTCAAATGGTTTTTCAAATTGTTTTCCAAATGGTTTTCCAAATGGTTCCAAATTGTTTTCCAAATGGTTCCAAATTGTTCCAAATGGTTTTCCAAATGGTGTTCCAAATGGTTCCAAATGGTTACAATTGGTTCCAAATGGTTCCAAATGGTTCCAAATGATGACCAATGGTGACGAATGCTTTCAGTTGGTTTTCCAAATGGTTGAAATTGGTTCCAAATAGTTCCAATTGGTTCCAAATAGTTCCAAATAGGTCCAATTGGTTCCAAATAATTCCAATTGGTTCCAAATGGTTTTCGAAATGGTTCCAAATGGTTCCAATTGGTTTTCGAAATGGTTCCAAATGGTTTTGCAAATGGTTTTGCAAATGGTTTTGCAAATGGTTTTGCAAATGGTTTTCCAAATGGTGTTCCAATGGTTTTCCAAATGGGTTTTCAAATGGTTTTTTAACGGTTCCAATTGGTTTTTCAAATGGTTTCGAATGGTTCCAAATGGTTCCAAATGGTTCCAAATGGTTCCAAATGGTTTTCCAAATGGTTCCAAATGGTTTTCCAAATGGTTTTCCAAATGGTTTTCCAAATGGTTTTCCAAATTGTTTTCCAAATGGTTTTCCAATTGGTTCCAAATTATTTTCCAAATGGTTCCAAATGGTTTTTCAAATGGTTCCAAACGGTTCAAAATGGTTCAAGATGGTTCTAATTGGTTTTGCAAATGGTTTTGCAAATGGTTTTTCCAATGGTTTTCCAAACTGTTTTTTAAATGGTTTTCCAAATGGTTCCAAATTGTTTTTCAAATGGTTCCAAATTGTTCCAAATGGTGTTCCAAATGGTTCCAAATGGTTCCAAATGTGCTTTTTCAAATAGTTTGAAATGGTTCCAAATGGTACCAAATGCTTCCAAATGGTTCCAAATAGTAACAAATGGTTGTAAATGGTTTTCCAAATGGTTTCAAACGGTTCCAAATGGTTCCAATTGGTTTTGCAAATAATTTTGAAATTAGTTTTTCAAATGGATTTTCAAATTGTTTTCCAAATAGTGTTTCAATGGCTCCAAATTCTTTTCCAAATGGTTCCAAATTGTTCCAAATGGTTTTCCAAATAGTGTTCCAAATGGTTCCAAATGGTTCCAAATGGTTCTAAATGCTTCCAAATAGTAACAAATGGTTCCACATGGTTGCAAATGGTTCCAAATAGTAACAAATGGTTCCAAATGGTTCCAAATGGTTCCAAATGGTAACAATTGGTTCCAAATGGTAAGAAATGGTTCCAAATGGTTACAATTGGTTCCAAATGGTAACAAATGGTTCCAAATGATGACCAATGGTGACGAATGCTTCCAGTTGGTTTTCTTAATGGTTGAAATTGGTTCCAAATAGTTCCAATTGGTTTTAAATAGTTCCAAAGAGTTCCAAATAGTTCCAATTGGTTCCAAATAATTTCAATTGGTTCCAAATGGTTTTCGAAATGGTTTTCGAAATGGTTCCAAATGGTTCTAAATGGTTCGAATTGGTTTTCGAAATGCTTCGAAATGGTTTTGCAAATGGTTTTGCAAATGGTTTTGCAAATGGTTTTAAATGGTGTACCAAATAGTTTTCCAAATTGGTTTTCAAATGGTTTTCCAAATGTTCCAATTGCTTTTCCAAATGGTTTCAAATAGTTCTCCAAATGGTTCCAAATGGTTCCAAATGGTTTTCCAAATGGTTCCAAATGGTTTTCCAAATGGTTTTTGGAATGGTTTTCCAAATGGTTTTCCGAATTGTTTTCCAAATGGTTTTCCAATTGGTTCCAAATTGTTTTCCAAATGGTTTTTCAAATAGTTCCAAACGGTTCCAAATAGTTCCAAATGGTTCCAAATGGTTCCAATTGGCTTTTCAAACGGTTTTTCAAATGGTTTTTCAAATGGTTTTCTAAATTGTTTTCCAAATGGTTTTCCAAATGGTTTTCCAAATGGTTTTCCAAATGGTTCCAAATGGTTCCAAATGTGGTTCCAAATAGTTCCAAATGGTTCCAAATGGTTTCAAATGGTTTTCCAAATGGTTCCAAACGGTTCGAAATGGTTCCAAATGGTTCCAATTGGTTTTAAATGGTAACAAATGGTAACAAATGATGACCAATGGTGACGAATGGTTCCAAATGGTTGCAAATGGTTCCAAATGGTTCCAAATGGTTTCAATTAGTAAGAAATGGTTCCACATGGTTGCAAATGATTCCAAATAGTAACAAATGGTTCCAAATGGTTCCAAATGGTTTCAATTAGTAAGACATGGTTCCACATGGTTGCAAATGATTCCAAATAGTAACAAATGGTTCCAAATGGTTTTCCAAATTGTTCCAAACGGTTCGAAATGGTTCCAATTGGTTTTCCAAATAATTTTGAAATTGGTTTTTTAAATGCTTTTCCAAATTGTTTTCCAAATGGTGTATCAATGGCTCCAAATTGTTTTCCAAATGGTTCCAAATTGTTCCAAATGGTTTTCCAAATAGTGTTCCAAATGGTTCCAAATGGTTCCAAATGTGGTTCCAAATAGTTCCAAATGGTTCCAAATGGTTCCAAACGGGTCCAAGTAGTTTCAAATGGTTCCAAATGGTTCCAAATGATAACCAATGGTTCCAAATGGTTCCAAATGGCTCCAATAGCTTTAAATGGTTTTAAATGGTAACAAATGGTAACAAATGATAACCAATGGTTCCAAATGGTTCCAAATGGTTGCAAATGGTTGCAAATGGTTCCAAATGGTTCTAAATAGTAACATATGGTTCCACATGGTTGCAAATGGTTCCAAATAGTAACAAATGGTTCCAAATGGTTCCAAATGGTAACAATTGGTTCCAAATGGTAAGAAATGGTTCCAAATGGTTACAATTGGTTCCAAATGGTAACAAATGGTTCCAAATGATGACCAATGGTGACGAATGCTTCCAGTTGGTTTTCTTAATGGTTGAAATTGGTTCCAAATAGCTTCAATTGGTTCTAAATAGTTCCAAATAGTTCCAAATAGTTCCAATTGGTTCCAAATAATTCCAATTGGTTCCAAATGGTTTTCGAAATGGTTTTCGAAATGGTTCGAAATGGTTCCAAATGGTTCGAATTGGTTTTCGAAATGCTTCCAAATGGTTTTGCAAATGGTTTTGCAAATGGTTTTGCAAATGGTTTTGCAAATGGTTTTAAATGGTGTACCAAATAGTTTTCCAAATTGGTTTTGAAATGGTTTCAAATAGTTCTCCAAATGGTTCCAAATGGTTCCAAATGGTTTTCCAAATGGTTCCAAAGGGTTTTCCAAATGGTTTTCCGAATGGTTTTCCAAATGGTTTTCCGAATTGTTTTCCAAATGGTTTTCCAATTGGTTCCAAATTGTTTTCCAAATGGTTCCAAATGGTTTTTCAAAAGGTTCCAAACGGTTCCAAATGGTTCCAAATGGTTCCAATTGGCTTTTCAAATGGTTTTGAAATTGGTTTTTCAAATGGTTTTCTAAATTGTTTTCCAAATGGTTTTCCAAATGGTTGCAAATTGTTTTCCAAATGGTTCCAAATTGTTCCAAATGGTTTTCCAAATGGTTTTCCAAATGGTTCCAAATGGTTCCAAATGTGATTCCAAATAGTTCCAAATGATTCCGAATGGTTCCAAACGGTTCCAAATTGTTTTCCAAATGGTTCCAAATTGTTCCAAATGGTTTTCCAAATGGTATTCCAAATGGTTCCAAATGGTTCCAAATGTGGTTCCAAATAGTCCAAATGATTCCAAATGGTTCCAAATGCTTCCAAACGGTTCCAAATTGTTTTCTAAATGGTTCCAAATTGTTCCAAATGGTTTTCCAAATGGTGTTCCAAATGGTTCCAAATGGTTCCAAATGGTTCCAAATGGTTCCAAATAGATCCAAATTATTCCAAATGGTTCCAAAAAGTTCCAAACGGTTCCAAATGGTTTTAAATGGTAACAAATGGTAACAAATGATTCTAAATGATGACCAATGGTGACAAATGGTTCCAAATGGTTGCAAATGGTTCCAAATGGTTCCAAATGGTTCCAAATAGTAACAAATGGTTGCAAATGGTTTTCCAAATGGTTCCAAACGGTTCGAAATGGTTCCAAATGGTTCTAATTGGTTTTCCAAATAATTTTGAAATTGGTTTTTCAAATGGTTTTCCAAATTGTTTTCTAAATAGTGTTCCAATGCTTCCAAATGTGCTTTTCCAAATGGTTCCAAATTGTTCCAAATGGTTTTCCAAATAGTGTTCTAAATGATTCGAAATGGTTCCAAATGTGGTTTCAAATAGTTCCAAATGATTCCAAATGGTTCCAAATGGTTCCAAATGGTTTTAAATGGTAACAAATGATAACAAATGATAACAAATGATGACCAATGGTGACGAATGGTTACAATTGGTTCCAAATGGTAACAAATGGTTCCAAATGATGACCAATGGTGACAAATGGTTCCAGTTGGTTTTCCAAATGGTTGAAATTGGTTCCAAATAGTTCCAATTGGTTCCAAATAGTTCCAATTGGTTCCAAATAGTTTCAAATAGTTCCAAATAGTTCCAAATAGTTCCAAATAGTTCCAATTGGTTCCAAATAATTCCATTTGGTTCTAAATGGTTTTCGAAAGGGTTCGAAATGGTTTTGCAAATGATTTTGCAAATGGTTTTGCAAAAGGTTTTGCAAATGGTTTTGCAAATGGTTTTGCAAATGGTTTTGCAAATGGTGTTCCAAATGGTTTTCCAAATTGGTTTTCAAATGCTTTTCCAAATGGTTCCAAATGGTTTTCCAAATGGTTCCAAATTGTTCCAAATGGTTTTCCGAATGGTTTTCCGAATTGTTTTCCAAATGGTTTTCCAATTGGTTCCAAATTATTTTCCAAATGGTTCCAAATGGTTTTTCAAATGCTTCCAAACGGTTTAAAATGGTTCCAAATGTTTCCAATTGGCTTTTCAAATGGTTTTGAAATTGGTTTTTCAAATGGTTTTCCAAATTGTTTTCCAAATGGTGTATCAATGGCTCCAAATTGTTTTCCAAGTGGTTCCAAATTGTTCAAAATGGTTTTCCAAATAGTGTTCCAAATGGTTCCAAATGGTTCCAAATGGTTCCAAATGGTTCCAAATGGTTCCAAATATTTCCAAATGGTTCCAAATGGTTCCAAATGATGACCAATGGTGACGAATGGTTCCAAATGGTTCCAAAAGGTTCCACATGGTTTTAAATGGTAACAAATGGTAACAAATGGTAACAAATGATAACCAATGGTTCCAAATGGTTCCAAATGGTTGCAAATGGTTGCAAATGGTTCCGAATGGTTCCAAATAGTAAAAATGGTTCCACATGGTTGCAAATGGTTCCAAATAGTAACAAATGGTTCCAAATGGTTCCAAATGGTAACAATTGGTCCCAAATGGTAAGAAATGGTTCCAAATGGTTACAATTGGTTCCAAATGGTAACAAATGGTTCCAAATGATGACCAATGGTGACGAATGCTTCCAGTTGGTTTTCTTAATGGTTGAAATTAATTCCAAATAGTTCCAATTGATTGGTTCTAAATAGTTCCAAATAGTTCTCCAAATAGTTCCAATTGGTTCCAAACAATTCCAATTGGTTCCAAATGGTTTTCGAAATGGTTTTGAAATGGTTTTTGAAATGGTTGAAATGGTTCGAATTGGTTTTCGATATGCTTCTAAATGGTTTTGCAAATGGTTTTGCAAATGGTTTTGCAAATGATTTTGCAAATGGTTTTGCAAATGATTTTCCAAATGGTTTTGCAAATGGTTTTCCAAATGGTGTTCCAAATGGTTTTCCAAATTGGTTTCAAATGGTTTTCCAAATGGTTTCAATTGGTTTTCCAAATGCTTTCAAATGGTTTTTCAAATGGTTCCAAATGGTTCCAAATGGTTCCAAATGGTTTTCCAAATGGTTCCATTTGGTTTTCCAAATGGTTTTCCAAATGGTTTTCAAATGGTTTTCCAAATGGTTTTCCAAATGGTTTTCCGAATTGTTTTCCAAATGGTTTTCCAATTAGTTCCAAATTATTTTCCAAATGGTTCCAAATGGTTTTTCAAATGCTTCCAAACGGTTAAAATGGTTCCAAATGTTTCCAATTGGCTTTTCAAATGGTTTTGAAATTGGTTTTTCAAATGGTTTTCCAAATTGTTTTCCAAATGGTTTTCCAAATGGTTCCAAATTATTTTCCAAATGGTTTCAAATTTTTCCAAATAGTTTTCCAAATGGTGTTCCAAATGGTTCCAAATGTGGTTCCAAATGTGGTTCCAAATAGTTTCAAATGGTTCCAAATGATGACCAATGGTGACGAATGGTTCCAAATGGTTCCAAATGGTTCCAAATGGTTCCAAATAGTAACAAATGGTTCCAAATGGTTTTAAATGGTATCAAATGGTAACAAATGGTTCCAAATGATGACCAATGGTGACGAATGGTTCCAAATGGTTGCAAATGGTTTTCCAAATGGTTCCAAATGGTTCTAAATAGTAACAAATGGTTCCACATGGTGGCAAATGGTTCCAAATAGTAACAAATGGTTCCAAATGGTTTTCCAAATGGTTTTGCAAATGGTAACAATTGGTTCCAAATGGTAACAAATGGTAACAAATGGTTACAATTGGTTCCACATGGTAACAAATACTTCCAAATGGTTTCTGTTCCAAATGTTTTTAAATGGTTTCCGTTCCAAATGGTTCTAAAATGGTAACAAATGGTAACAAAATGGTAACAAATGGTTCCAAATGTTTCCAAATTTGAACCATTTCAATTCAGGTTTTCTACTAAATGGAAACGAAAATGATATTATAAAACAATAACAACGAAGATATATTTCATTAAACTTTAGTGTACCAACTGTCACAAGTATGTCATACTTTTGATATCATCAGTCTATTGTGTGATTGTAGATGTATGTCGTTTATAGAATAGTTGGTTGCAAATGGTTTTCCAAATGGTTCCAAATGTGGTTCCAAATAGTTCCAAATGGTTCCAAATGGTTCCTAATGGTTCCAAATGGTTCCAAATGGTTCCAAATGATGACCAATGGTGACGAATGGTTCCAAATGGTTCCAAATGGTTCCAAATGGTTCCAAATGGTTCCAAATAGTAACAAATGGTACCAAATGGTTTTAAATGGTATCAAATGGTAACAAATGGTAACAAATGGTTGCAAATGGTTTTCCAAATGGTTCCAAATGGTTCTGAATAGTAACAAATGGTTCCACATGGTTGCAAATGGTTCCAAATAGTAACAAATGGTTCCTTTTGATATCACCAGCCTATTGTGTGATTGTAGATGTATGTCGTTTATAGATAGTTGGGAAAATGCAAATGCATTTTTTTCGGGTAAATTTTTCTTACAGCCACAGCGCACGAAGTCTAGTAAATGGGGATTTTCCATTTAAGGGGCAGAATTCAGTGACTGTTTGTTATAGCTATACTCACTTCGATTACTCGAGTTGTATTAAGGTTTACATATTTTGTATGATCATGATATATTATATGATTACATGCAACAAATCTATGAATATTTAGAAATATGCCATACAAATCTAAAACTTGCACATGAATATATTTCTTGGGAGGAGGGGGTGGGTCTGGACGCTATTTGTGAACTTTCGTTGTACATATGTACAGATTTTTAAAGAAAACCTAAAGAAATCCTGACCCTATGATATAACACGACGTGCGCATGTATACAAACAGACTAAAAAAGTTCTGCATCTCCCAATTTTACAGAGACCAACGATGTATACGAACTGAGACGAGCCTCCTCTTTAAAACAGGCTAAAGATACCATCAATAGCTTTACCGACCCAGCTAACGGCCCCTCTCAGCGTATCAGCGGCTGTTCTTACCAGTTGTACCCGTGTTACTACACAGCCTACAGCAGCTCCTGTTGCCAAATTTCCTGAAAATTTTCTTTAATTTTAAGGAATTTTTT
Source organism: Chiridota heheva (assembly GCA_020152595.1). Lineage (NCBI taxonomy): Eukaryota > Metazoa > Echinodermata > Holothuroidea > Apodida > Chiridotidae > Chiridota > Chiridota heheva. The sequence goes on from JAIGNY010000832.1 coordinate 2,809,968, forward strand.
AAAACCAAATATCCAATAATTTCCTTCCATTTCATGTTAACATTTTCCCAATTTTACCTCAATGACCTCCCAACCGGCAACTTGTAAGCATACATAACCGGACTGCCGGGAAGGGAATTCATGTCAGAGAGGCTTTTTTTCACATTGGATAATCGCCGGTGAACAGCAAACATTAAATTTTAAAACTGCGATATCTTAACGACTATAACATCTACAGATATATTTTAAAGAAGCGCTAGACCGAAAGTGAGGACGCTTGATTTTGCGAATTTCACAGATATATCATCCATAAAAGATCGACAAACTTCATGCATGTATAGCCAACAAACGACGTGAGGGGAAAGGTTACTTGAATATTCATATCAAACAGAAATTTGCTATACTGTCGCGTGCTAGATGAGCATTTGATTTTGTGGGGACCCCTAAAATACGCCCTCACTTTTCAATCTAGTGCTCCTTTAACTTGCAAACTGTTAATAAAAGATAGGTTTCTCGATAAATAATATAAATTTGATTAATAATAGAAAGTAAAATGGTGAATTTACGGACGAAAAAATGTTAACAAAAATAAAAAATCAAGGGCTTACGTTTTTAAAGCCGTTTTGCACGAAAAAATACTTGCAACATCGCGAAAATCACAGACAATTCCTTACAGTCGCTTTTCAGAAACAAGGCTAATATTTAGCAGAGGTTCCCGCGTTCCTATTGGCTCCTAATGTTATAATTGTATGACGTCATATTGTGGACGCCCTAATCGGCAAACGCGATGATAGAGTGAACAGTGAAAGCCTGGCAGATAATGATTTCAAACAATTATTACCTTGATTCTTTTATACACTACATATATATATATATATATATATATATATATATATATATATATATATATATATATATATATATATATATATATATATATATATATATATATATATATATATATATATATATATATATATATATATATATATATATATATAAATATATATATATATATATATATATATATATATATATATATATATATATATATATATATATATATATATATATATATATATATATATATATATATATATATATATATATATATATATATATATATATATATATATATATATTCTTGGCTTGGTGCGTGTGTTGGAGGCTTAACATAAAAATGATGAGATATACGATCTCTCTAAGGTTTAATAATACTTTCATAATCCAACTGTGCTATAGAGAATATATATATATATATATATATATATATATATATATATATATATATATATATATATATATATATATATATATATATATATATATATATATATATATATATATATATATATATATATATATATATATATATATATATATATATATATATATATATATATATATATATATATATATATATACATATATATATATATATATATATATATATATATATATATATATATATATATATATATATATATATATATATATATATATACATATATATATATATATATATATATATATATATATATATATATATATATATATATATATATATATATATATATATATATATATATATATATATATATATATATATATATATATATATATATATATATATATATATATATATATATATATATATATATATATATATATATATATATATATATATATATATATATATATATATATATATATATATATATATATATATATATATATTTGATTATGGCCACGGCTGATTTAGGGCCTTCGATGGTTTTGATATTGGGGTCAGGAGTACCGTTGAGATGAAAAAGAGGGGAGGGGGTTGGATTACTTAAAAATTAAGAAAAAGAATGTAGTTTGGAACAGGGGCCAAAATTGGTGAAAACCCATGTTTGACATTTTATAGGGAAAACAAATATAGGTACAGTTTTGTTTTTTTGCTTTTTAAAAATATCCGACATGGGGGATCCGGGACCAGCGATCCTTCGGCGGCCCTGGGGCCAAGGTAGGAACGCCGATGAACTAAAGGAGATCCGGGATTGCCATACTGATGCTCTGAAAATATTATTTTATATTTAAATCAGGTAATATATATAAAAGAAAAGAAAAAGGGAGTTTATTTTTTTGCTCTTTAGAATTATCCGATATGGTGGCCCGGATCTTCCCGGGCCCCGCGATCCTCATGGTAGGCAGCGCCAATCGGGGTCATGAATTAATGGAAGTCTGGGGTTGCCGGAGGTCCGGGATTGCCGGCGGTACAGGGTTGCCATGACTATGTTCTTTTCATCTATTTGAAAATGAGAAAATATGTATATTGGTGGCAAGGCACCTTTTGACCATATCAAGTTGTTATCAGCCTTATAATAAAGGGTCATTTAGTCCTCTCTCCAATAGGGAGCTAGTTTTAAAAGTACATAATATATTTTTAATAACGTAGGTATAAATGGGTCCAAAAAGTTTGAAGGGGCACTTGCCACAAAGTCCCATACATATTGTATTTGCTTCATGTAGGTGAAATTTTGCAAGCATTCCATCAGATTGGAAGAAAATCTGAACTAGGCCAAGTCAAAACGAATGTAAATCACTCCTCAGATATTTATGGGCACATTTCATCTACATCTCGATTTCCGTTTTGAAAATGTTCCTATGTAATTGTCAAATATCCATATCCATAAGTTCACTGAAATTTTTCAAACGAAGAGTACGCGGGATTTAAAAGGGGCACTTGCCTTCACTTTTTCTGATATGGATGGCATGCAAGCCTCCCCCCCCCCTCCCCCTGTTAATTGGAAAACTCTTCCATTTTCTGTAAATTATCTTTAATTTCTCGAAAATTTGCTTCATTTTTGGAAAATTTCCTTCATTTTTTCCTCACTTTAGCAAAATTTTGGCCATTTTTTGAAAAATTTGATAGGTTTTTGAAAAAGTTCGGTTATTTTTGGGCCAAATTAATTTTGGGAAAATTTTATTTCAATAATTTCTCAATTTTACTCCCCAACCGGGCAGGAGGCATATGCAATCGGGAAGGTGAAATCCTCTCAGCTGCTTGGGGGGAAGGGGGGGGGGGATTTGCACCCTGTGCCTCCGATTTACCCCTCTGCATCTTCCACGTTGGTCCCCGGCTGCTGCTACCTATAGTATTCACTTGATATCATCGAACACCATCATATTCACCAAAACCACTTTTGACCACAAGCAGACGAGAAAAGCTACGAACTGAAGATTGAAGTTTCTAGTTTTTTCACTTTGTTTTCTCACTGCAGGTTTGTGGTGATTTTGCTGTGTTTCAAACATTTAAAAGAGACGCCCCATGTGTCACAACAGACTGTAAGTACTAACAGATTAGACTTACTTCTATTCCATAAGTTTTCCAACAATCTATACTCACACAAAAAAACAATTACACAGCCTGTGTAAAATTTTACATAACTGTTAAGTTTAATTCACAGCTTTTACGCAAACTTACATAAATTAAGTTCCGTAAATTGTTCCTTTAAGACTGTAAGAACTAAATAAAACTTTAATTGAATGATGGGGAAAATTTATAGAGCAACCAGGTTAAGAATAGATAAAAAATGTTACGTGTTTTCTCCTTGAATTTTAAATAAAAATATCTAAAAGATTGCCACTATTACATTCAAAGCGTGTAATCTAAACTACGGTAATTGCAGTGTTCTTGTTTCATGCAGGTAAATGGGAAAGGCAAAATTAAATGTCCATTATAGCATTAGAGACTTTCATTTGTCCCAAACTGGTTTTTGCTTATAGATACAACTGCACAAGACTAATTCTTAATCTGTGATGCAGTTCAACATATAAATAAAAGCTGAGTTTCTTAATGGTATATAAATTTTCCCATAAATTCAGCATAAAATGTGGTTGAAACAGAATATTTAAGTAATGCAACCAAAGGATGGCACAGATGGCTGCTGCGATCGAAACCAACTTTTTTCAAATCATGTCGTGAGTTCGAGCTCCGGTAGAATCATTTTTTTTGACTTTAGCTTTCATCTTGTTCTTTTTTTTTTCTCAGTAATTTTCATTTGGTGACTATCATTGTAGTATTATAATACTAAAATTTCACTTTCGCTTTCTGACAAAAACGCATAGAAAAAAAACAAATAAGTTCTCGTCACAGTAACGTAATGCACTGTGTCTGTAATTCTGCACACACAACGTACATGCTAGTGTCTGGCTGTACTGTGTGGTACAAACAGACAGAGGATCGGATCTTGCCTCCACAACCGGAAGTGACGTCAAAATATAGTATCCCCCATTTTTACCGTATTTTACTGAGACGAGCCTCCCTCTTTAAATGCACACTAGACTGGTAATGTAAATTTGCAAAATAGAAATATTAATGCACTTATTAATCTCTAGTTCTGCATGAACATTTATTTGTGTTAATTATTGTGACTCCGCCCATCGCAGATTGATATTGTCTTTGGTAGATGCTTAAGAAAGTACTCAATACAGAGCCACACAAAAGTACTGAGTCTTCATATCTGCATGCTGAATTGCATTATGTAATGCGTTTGTTAATCATAAAATTAGTTTTTTACTCTTTAATTTTAATTTACTTATATGTAAATTGTCTTTTTACCGATTTCTTGTGTAGAAATTACTTTATACGAGTAACTTCATACTTTTAGCCTACATATGTTTTAAGTTCCAAAAGTTTTTACCTATGAAATATTAAACGGTGCATGGTCATCCTACATTTGGTTTTTACACAGATGGCATGTGTCATTTTTTTTTCCCATAACCTTTTTTACATGGACATTTTTACATCATAGTTCTCTGAGTGTAGGGCCTAAGTAGGGTTTACGATGCGGAAAAGATATATGATGGTTGAACATTCCATATAGTTTATCAACTTGAAAATATGTTATTATGCAGCTTGCATTTTGTCACAAAGGCATTAATTTAAAGACAGTAAAATACCGGATCTGGACACACACTAGGACTTCATTGAATACCATAGTTATACCCCCGTGAGTTCACTGCAGACCCTATTAGCTATACACCACACTACGGGTTCATTGCAGTTACTACGCTAGACCCCGTTAGGGGGTTACTGCAGACCTTGCGCTATACCCCCACTGGGTGTTCACTGCAGTTACTATACGCTATAGATATGTGGTGGCATAGCTAGACTTTTTGCAGGGAAAAAACATCCAATCTAACCCCTCCCGTTACTAAAATTGAAGAAAAAAGTCTGAAGTTTTTAGAAAATTCTGAAGGAAAAAGTTGGATATTTTGAGGAAAATGCTTCGGAAATTTTGAGGACTAAATTGGATATTTTGTGGAAAAATTTCGATTTTTTTTTAGAAAATTAAAAATTTGGTTTTCGGAAATGTTGTGATCCATTTCTTAAGATGGCTGGTATACAACTGAACTCTACAACCGATCGCTTTCATCATGAATTACTAAAACTAGAGGTCTATAGTTACTACGCTAGATCCCGGTGGTTCTCTGCTGACCCTACAAATCCCCAGTTTAATCAGAGATATGTTACTTAAGCGTTACGACTTCCTGGTTTAACCACGGATCTCAAAAATGAGGAGGAAGGAAGGAAAAGGGGAGGGGAGGGGGGCATTCTAGTCCACAAAATAATGTTTCGGGGCTGATTGGTAAATAATGACATCACTATGATGTCATAGTTAGTACATAATCCAAGATCATGACGGCCAAATAAATCACTTTTAAATATCTTTTTTAAAGTATTCTACTATACCCCATATCAACATATAGTCATTTTCAATGACCATTATATTTTATCTGATAATTTTAGCTGTCCTTTCACCATGCAGGAATGGGACTAAGGTCAATCTATTGACGGAGCTTGTTTTTAATGCATGGGCCAAGTTTTGATTGCAATTTGACCCCTTCTTGACGCTTCCGTCCCTTATGTAGGGGTATGCTAGATACGGGCGTATTTGAGTGTCGTGCCACCTGGATCCGTACTTATGAATGTACAGGGCCTGTCTTAGTGTCATGCCGCCTGGGTCAGTACTTATGAATGTACGGGCCTCCCTAAGTGTCATGCCACCTGGGTCCGTACTTATGAATTTACAGGCCTGCCTGAGTGTCATGCCATCTGGGTCCGTACTTATGAATGTACGGGCTTGCCTGAGTGTCATGCCACCTGGGTACGTACTTATGAATGTACGAGCCCGCCTGAGTGTCATGCCACCTAGGTCCGTACTTATGAATGTACGGGCCTGCTTAAGTGTCATGCCACCTGGGTCCGTACTTATAAATGTACGGCCTGCCTGAGTGTCACACCACCTGGGTCCGTATTCATGTGCGGGCCTGCTAAAGTGTCATGCCACCTGGGTCCGTACTTATAATGTACGGGCCACCTTACGTGTCGTCCGACTTGGATCCGTACGTATGAATGTACGGGCCTGCCTAAGTGTCATGACACCTGGATCCGTACCTACATTCCGGAATGCTGGAAGCGTGCCTAATAATAGGAACATGTATAACACACGAAAATTTCGAAGTCACGCAGCCACATTGTTCAGATGTTGCGATAAAATGGCAAATTTCTAATTTATCTACTTAAATATCAATAATCATTGGTTTGAAAGACATTTGATTTTTTTAAATGGCTGTTTTGTGCCTAAAGGCCTAGCTCTAGTGTATATTATTTTTAATATTTTGAAAACGGCGTAGTGAACATATCAAATGGGAGTGGAAATGTTTAGCCATAAGAGTAATGAAGGTATTTTCATAAGTTTTAAGTTTCCCTAGCAAAGATATTTTTCCCAGACTTATTTCAAATTAAAAAATGTAACATTGCATACGGCTTTACGTTAGGATAGCAACGGATGATGGGAAATATCACAAAACGTTGGCTTCCATGTAGCAAAATGTTCCCATCACTAGTAACATTTTATGTTCCCATTTAATTAGCATGCTGCCGGACTGACTTATGAATGTACGGCCTGCCTGAATGTCATGCCACCTGAGTCCGTACTTATAAATGTTAATTATTATAATAGACAGATAGATGGCTTGAATGACGATGAAACCATCTCGGCACTCAACGCTAACACAGATGGGTAGCCTACCGGGAACTTAGACACTATCACAGGAACAGCGTACATTCCCGACAAGAAGAAACCAGGCAACTCAAAGTAGAGCTGAAAGGTGTTCCTGTTGCAGGGGATTGTATGTAGAAAGTCACACCCACAAGGGTAGGGGGATTGGCGTAGGAACATGTTCTTTATGATTGGGGACATAAGATGTGCTACAACATTAGTTCAATGGTAAAAACTTGACTTATTTATGGGCACCATGTAGGTCACTGCAACATTGGGGAACGTGCCCCGTGTGCTCCCCAGTTTCTTATATGATCAGCCTGTATTTTGGTTTAAGGGTATATAAACAGGTAGCGATTATTTTACATGAAAGAGCATTAAAACGGTCACAATAACACCTATAGTTTTTACTTACTTAATTACGCCTTCTCACTCCTTGCCGGATTATAGACCATGGGTGAAACCCCTCCATTTTGTCTGTCTTGGGCCAGCATTCGCAGCTGTTGCCAGTTGTAGCCCATCTTGGTCATCTTCTTCGTAGTGTTCGGCCTCCAGGTATTTTTGGGCTGCCCTGTTTGAGTTGCCCCTGTGGGTTCCAATTTAGCGCATGACGTGTTGGTTTTCTTAGTGTGTGGCCAATCCAAGTCCATTTCCTGCTTTTGATCTGTAGTTCCACTGGGTCTTGGCCTGTCTCTTCCCATAGTTTTTTGTTGCTTATGGTGTCTGGCCAGTAAATCATAAATATTCTACGCAGGCAGCGATTGATGAAAGTTTGTATCTTTATTGTGGTAGCTTTGGTGATCCGCCAGGCTTCAGAACCGTACAATAGAACACTTTTGACGTTGGAATTAAATAAGCTGAGCTTTGTCATTTTGTGGCCTTGTAGATGTCTCTTGATTTCCAGATATTTGTGAGTGTAATGAATACTGTTCTGGTTTATCCAATTCTAACTTTAACATCATCATCAGTGCCCCCTGTAGTATTTACAACACTTCCCAGGTAAGTAAACAGGTAACTTCCTCCAAGTCAGTGTTGTTGAGCTTGATGAGGTTGATATTCATATTGTTGAAGCGCATCGCTTTAGGATTTTGTGTGTTGAGGTATAGTATTTAAGTTATGATAATTCAAAGTGGATAAACTTTTTCAGCATGGGGAAAAGTGATGATGAATGAAATAAAAATAATTAAATAAGCTGAGCTTTGTGGCCTTGTAGGTATCCCTTGACTTCCAGATATTTGTGAGTGTAATGAATACTGCTCTGGCTTTGACAATTCTAACTTTAACATCGTCATCATCAGTGCCCCCTGTAGTATTTACAATACTTTCCAGGTAAGTGAACAGGTAACTTCCTCCAAGCAGGGAGTTCTATTCCAACTCCCTGCTCCAAGTCAGTCTTGTTGAGCTGAGGTTGACATTCCTGTTGTTGAAGCGCATCGCTTTAGTTTTCTGTGTGTTGAGGAATAGTATTTAAGTTATGATAATTCAAAGTGGATACACTTTTTCAGCAAGGTGAAAAGTGATGATGTATGAACTAAAGTTACTACAGCTAACTGGCTGAAATTCTTTAATGTAATTCTTCAGATTTCTTTCCCAATTTTTAAATGTCAAAGATTTTCAAATAGCGTTCTACTATTAAATCTGGGTCAAGGCTATAACATCCAATTTCCTGTTATCGATGTAAAACTTCTCCCATTCACTGAATTTTAGGGTAGGACCAAAAACAATTAGTTAAGATGATCAATTTTCTAGTTGTCCTATTCTGAGGGTCACAAGATATTGCAAAGTTATGCTGATTAGGCAATTAGGTATTTAAGTTTTAAAATGCTGTAAAATTTATAACCGATTTTAATGTGACTTTTTGTTGTTTTTGGTTTTGAGTATGTTTTAAACAATTTAAGCTCATGTTGTTGCTACGTGTCCCTTTAATCTTATTCCGTTAAAGGATTAGTTCAGGGGTCAAGCATGTCCATCTTAAGGTCTTATATGAAAGAGGACTTTCAAAAGAAACAAAATTTGAAGAAAGCGTTCAAAAATCTTATTCCGTTAAATATATTCAAGTTTAAATCTCTGTCTTATCTGTGTAGAAATGATTGGTGTAGTAAGTCTACTATGGAAAGTTTGATTCACAATTGTTAACAATTGTTACTGTTTTTAAAAGAAAGTTTATTTAATATTTTCACTACTTAAATTATTTTTCCTTGAACTTTCTTTATGTGGTATATTATAAATACCATTTCTAGATTCAGTTTTACTACTTTCTTGACATATTCCATGATTTTTAAGCCACAATATTGCAGGACAAAATATGATAGAATACATTAAGATTTTGAGGAATCTGAGGCTATTACATCACAACTAGTCTGATTTCAGTCGTTTCTACACAATTGATACCAAACTTTAAACTTAGATATATCCTAAATGGAATACGATTTTTGAATGCTTTCTTTACTATTTTGTTTCTTTTGAAGTCTTCTTTCATCTGTTCATATGAGATTAAAATTCCTGACCACTGAACTTATCCTTTAGTAAGACAATTTTGAATTGAAAGTAAAAATAAAACATTAGAGTTAAAATTTTAGACAGACATACTTTCGTTGTCTCAAGTTATGTTACAGAAATGACTCAAGTAATATAATCATTAATCAGAAGCATCAGGTCTAAAGGCGTAGGAAACGGAGAGCAGGAGGAAAACTGCCCCCTGAAAGGTGAAATCCCGGTTGCATGCTTCCTACTCAATAGGGAGATTGGTATATTAATCAAATCAAATTGGGAAATTAATCAAATAAAACTGAGAAAAGGAAGGGAAATTATTATGAATTTTGGTAAAATATAGCAACACTTGAATTATTTAAAGAAAATTTCCCGACAATTCGCAAAAATTCGCAAAGATTGGAAAATTCTTCGATAATCGAAAAAGTGCCTAAATATTGAAAAAAATATCCCCAAAAAATGGCGTACAAACTCCCGAAAAGATTAAGGAAATTTCCCGGAAAACGAAAAAAGTGCCCGAAAATAAAGGAAATTTCCTGAAAAGGGAACAAAATGTTCCGAAAATCCACAAACAAATTGCTTAGAAATAAAGGTAATTTTCCGAATATGAAGAAAAAAATGATTCAGTGCCCTTACAGCAGCGATGTTCGGATTTTCCACATGTTAGAAAATCGAACATATCAAGGCCACCAAAAATGTACGCATCACTGCCCCACACACCATACATACACTGTGCAATGTACGCATCACTGCCCCACACACCATACATACACTGTGCTGTACGCATCACTGCCCCACACACCATACATACACTGTGCAATGTACGCATCACTGCCCCACACACCATACATACACTGTGCAATGTACGCATCACTGCCCCACACACCATACATACACTGTGCAATGTACGCATCACTGCCCCACACACCATACATACAGTGTAATGTACGTATCACTGCCCCACACACCATACATACACTGTACAATTATACATACACTGTACAATTATACATACGTACGGAGTTTATTTCGGGAATGGTTTAGGCAGAGACAGCGTGTACATTACTTAAGAAATATTTAGTGAGGGCTGAGAGTAGCAATATCGGGGCACCATATTGGCATGAGGCAATTTTTCTGAAAATTGAAGGACTCAGTCCAAGGGTGGATCCAGTGGGGGTGGGGGTGGTGGGGATCCCCTTTCCCTTTTAGGAATTTTCTCCAAAATAATTCAAAACACAAAAACCATATATTTTCACACAGCTTAGCGTTTTCAGTATTAAACTTATACCCTTTCTATTTCTTTTCATTTCTGATGATTGATATGATTTCATATTCATTTATTTAGATTGATACATTTCTTATTATTTGTTTTACGGTGGCGAAATAACAACAGTTTGAAAGGTATACAGGGGCTTCGTCCACTGGACCTCATTATCTAAAACAGAAATAACTTTTCAATTTTTGCAAGATGATTGGCAACAAGCATCATTCGGGAATCTGCGGGCCTGCGGTGGAGCCTTTTTGAAAATAGATCGATGTCTCCTTACATTCGGTGAAAAACATTTTTCTTAAAGTCTTTTTGGTTTCGTTCTCTTCGTTTCTTCATTGAAAAACGTTTCCTTTATTTGAAAACTGGGAAGCAGAAATATGCGTTGTCTGGTAGTGAGACTTCATCTTGTGGAAATTGAAGAGTTGTCTGGACCAGGTCTGAGCAGGTCAGGATCAGTTGTGAACCTTTTTTAAGACAAAAAAAACATATGTCCGATGGTTTTTAATAACCTGAATTCAAAACCGTTAAATTGACCCAGGCTGGAAGCTTCTTGCGGTTCTTGCCCCGTTGTCTTTGTGTGGTGAAAGCAAAAAGATAATCGTCTGGGTTCTTATCTTTGCCCCTAATTCCACCGGCTTTACAGAGTCAATAAGATATTCAACATTCAGAAAAGAAAATCAAAATTGAAGAAATTTCAAGAGACTGTTGGAGGATAATCTGATAATGATCCAGTTTGTTTTTTTTACAGAGGTTAATGACCATTCTAAAAGCTCTTGAATGGACATATATTCTAGTTTTAAATGATATCATTCATCAATCGAATGTTTATTTTCTACTATGCTATTTTTACTTTACTTAACTGAAAATGATATTAAGAGTGCGCACTATGACCAGATGAAAATTCTAATCAATTGATTGGACTTCTTATTTGGGAAAACTTTTCCATGCAAGTAAAATATTTCATAATTTTTAAGTTCCAAAAATACTTTTATAAATTTCCAAATTAATGAAACTATCTCACTTCCTTTTAACACGTTTAAACTGATCTTTACATTCAATTTATAAACCCTTTAAAAATCTTTTCCTTCAAAAACTTAAGATGTCAAATTTCTACAAAAATAGTAGTTGGTAGTTGGTTTATATTTCATTTCTCTATCATATATCATGGTAGAATATTTGACTATCTCTTCTTTAGCTATTCAGATTGGGTGATTCAGCTTGTTCAAAGGAAAGTTCAACTCTGGAGTGGAAGAATACCAGTATTCTATAGTGACTGATCGCAGCCGCATCACCTTATTTGTTCTTGCGAGAAATGTAAAGAATTCCAAGGAAAACTTCGACGCAGATGTAAAAGATTTTTTTGCAAGAAATGGGTTTGATACATTTTACAACAAATTACTGCCGACCTTCAAAGCATCTACATTTAATTATGTAGAGCCCCCTTTTGCGGTAGATGTGTAGAGCCCCCCACGCCCCACTTTTTTGTGTATTAATTTGTATACGTTAAGCTCGCTTTTGTTGCCAACATGTAGAGCCCATAGTACTTCTGCAGCAAATACATGGAGACTCCTTTTGTGTAAAATATATTTTGTAGCCAATATGCACTCTAAAAAAAAAATGGTAAATTTTCACCATGACATAGGCACTGATCTAACTATCATGGTCAAAATTGAACACTGAACAACACAATTAAGCATAATGGAGTCAAATTTGACCATAATGTGATCAGATTTGTCCACAATTTGTTATTTAATTTTGATTATGATTACATGATAGTTAGACTGGTGCATAGTTGACCATGCCATGGTCATTTATATATATATATATATATATATATATATATATATATATATATATATATATATATTATATATATATATATATATATATATATATACATATTTTAAGGGTTGCGTGAGCAAAGGCTTAGAAATCGGAACAGGGGAAGAAGGGGGATTGCCCCTAGCGGATTTCACCTTCCAACTTGTATGCTTTCGGCCCGATTGGGATGTGAAATTGGAGAATTATTAATATAAAATTCAAAAATTATTGGATATTTTTGTAAAATTTCCCAAAACTTGGCCAAAATTAAAAAAAAGCTGGCTAAAATTGACTAAAATTTTCCCAAAACTGACCAAATTCCAGAAAAATGGCCAAAATTTCCCGAAATTGAAGAAAATTTCCCGAAAAAATTGGTCAAACGTTTCCAAAATGAAAGAAATTTTTCGAAAATGAAGGAAGTTTTCTGAAAATTAAGGAAATCTCCCTGAAATGAAAGAAAATGATTAGCAGCAACTTTTGATGGAAATTTGTTCATTTACCAGTGACATTTTCCACTTGTCACCGGGAAAATTTTGGGTTTTTTTCCCCCCCTGAGAGGTGAACCTTCTTACGCTCCTGGGTGTGAGTAGCAATTAAAGCCCCTTTGCTTAGAGCGGCCTTTTTTGTAGGAAATACGTATACAAGTATAGAGTTTCCTTTATGGAATAGAACCTAATTCTTGAAGGGTTGAAGAATAGAATATGTCAAGCCCCCTTTTTGAGGAAATACGTATACAGGTATACTTCCCTTTATGGAATATAAGCTAATTCTTGAACAGTTGAACAATGGAATATGTCAAGCGCCCTTTTTGAGGAAATATAGGCGCAGTGACAGTGTGTTTGATTAGATTCCAAGACCAGTATCAGAAATTCACCAAACTAAAAACATATTTGAAAAAAATCTTTCATATGGTAATTGTATTAAACAGTCGGGTTCACGCTTCTGATGGATTGAAAGATGGAGACTTGAGCAGTGACCATAATTAAAATTTCACTATTTCAGCTGTTAATTTTTATTTTGCTTTTCATTTTAAAGTTTATCTTAAAGTTGTAAAATGATAATATTAATTTTTTTGCATAATTTGAGCTTTAGCTGGTGACTAAAATTTTCAAATCTGTCCTTCAGAAACTATTGCAATGAACTTTTAAAGATTCTTTAAAATTTCCCTGGTGAAAGTCAAATTTGCGCTGGTGAAAATAATTGTACCATTCTGTTACACTAAAAGAATTAGAATATTTTGCACGCATTTTTCCTACCTTTGGCGTAAACCTATTTTACCGTTATGTATTTCTTTAGAGAGATTTGGGAATTTGGAAAAATGCATTGTGGGTTACAATGACAAGCAATTTCCTGATTGGGAGATCTCCCTATCGGGAGCGTGGACCGGACTGTTAAAGGTATAATTTTAAGGACAGGTCAGGTAGAGGCAACAGTCAACTAAATTGAAATAAAACCCACTAAAAACATGAAAGAGCAAAATAAATCATCAAAATCAGTTAAAATTGGCCATTTTACAGGTTTAAAAAAAAAATTGTGCAAATATGAGCAAATTTGTATGTTACTCTTTTGGTGCATGAATGGGACATGGTCTTTATTTTCTTATGTACATCCAATGTCCCTTCTGCCATTTCTCTTTGAAAAGGGAACCTGATATAATTTGTAATGGAGAGGATTTATTCTTTACCAAATACCCATCAACCTCCAGCTGGAGAAGGCATTTTGAACATTTTAAGATCTACAATTAAGAGATGAAAAATAAAGAAAAACAAAACTGCATTTTGAGGTTTTTTAGTGTTCATACATCACATGTTTTCAATATATTTAAACTTTGATTAATTATAACTTGAAAACTACACCTCTTATTTTCACAATTCAAAGACGATTAAAATGCATCTTTTCGGTCAGTGGTCGAACAGAAAATTGTACTTGTCCATCGATCTGTTATAATGCTGCTAATTGATTCAGTCAATAGTATACATATCACAATTATTCACAAATATTTCATTAAACACATAAAAGCGTTTCATTTATTCATAAAGCTTAAAGGAGCACTCGACCGAAATGTGAGGCCCTCGTATTATTCAGTTATTCTGGAGTCTCTACAATATTCGATTACACAGTTCTTGACACCGTACTGACAAGTTTTGATATGAATGTTTGAATCAATCATAATCATTTCTAATCAATACTGCAATAATCGAAAAATAATTCAATCATTTCTTATTAGTACTGCATTATTTGAAAATTAATTCAAATAGTAAAAAACAACATACCTAAAAAAAAAAAACACAATGGTGAGAAAAGCATTCAAAAATCTTTTCGGTTAAGGAGATATTCAAGTTTAAAGCTCAGTCTTATCTATGTAAAAATAACTAATGTGGAAAGTTGGCCCTCTCATCATCACCCCGGGATCATCACATTCTTAACAATTGCACATTCTTAACAATTGTTAAGAATGTTAACATTTGTTTTTTAGAATTTTAATTTTTTTTTTTTCAAATTTTTTCAGGTGAAAAGTCTGTTTGACTAATTTCCTGACATATCCAATGATTTTTAAGCCACAAAATCGCAGAACAAAACTTGATAGAATACATAAAAACTAACTGACTGTTTGAGGAATCTAAAGCTGTGACAACTAGTCTGGTTTCAGTCGTTTCTACACAAATGATATATACCAAACTTTAAACTTTAATATCTCCTCACCGGAATAAGATTTTAGAATGATTTTTTCACCATTTAGTTTCGTTTAAAGTCCTCTTTCATATATTGCTTGCTCTCCTGAACTAATCCTTTAAGAACTAGAATATTATCACTCTGCATAGAGCGCATATCTCCAACCCGTTACAATTTCAACATGCCTAGAATAAATGTCAGATTATAGAGTTCATAATTCATCTATCTCAGAAATCCTATGCCCACCAAGATTCATCTGCAAGTTTTGATCTGTAATATTTGCATTCTAAACACTTAAAGATTATCTTCTGAATTATCTTCTGACTGGATTTCTCCCAAGGCCATACTATTGTTTTCAGTTTTATTAGGGAAAGTATTCATTGTTTGAGTTCCTTTCATTTAAGACTCACGTTCCATCATTTTCCATTCATAGCAGAAACCATTTGTTTTATTTTCTTTGATTCCAGAGACCACTTGATTTAAGTATCTCTGAGTCCAGAAAATTGATTGTTGATTGTTTTTATGGTATAAATTCATTGTTCACCACATTAAATTGAAAAGTGTCAACTATGTCTTGACAGACCTTACCCTAAGCATCCCCACCCATCGATTTCTGCCCTTCCCTTGTATCAATACTTCCCAAATTTAAATCACAAGTTAGCAGTAAAAAAAAAAACACACTTAATTTTGATTTAAATCCAGTCATCAGTGAGATATTTTGATAACAAACAAACAAACGAAGGCGAAAACATAACCTCCGTCCAACTTCCCGTTATTTCATAATTCCCATGACAGCCTGAATTCGCAAAAACACGCCCTTACTTGTTGGCCGAGCGCTCCTTTAATATGATTCGATAAGAGGAAGTGATTTCTAATCAAATTGAAAATGTAAAAACAAAAGTTTGGTGTGGCATGATCTAAACATCGGCGGGTGAACTGGACAAAATTAAGTAACTTGATATTTACCGATCGTGTATTGATATCAGTCATTATTATGTGAGAACATGAATCCAGTTAGGAAGAAATGCACGGGTTACCCAGGGACGAAGCCAGAGTAGAAGGAGCGACCCCCTCCCCCTCTCGTCCTCTTAAAAAGAGAAGGAAAAACGATGGAAGGGCAAGAAAGGAGATATTTTAGTAGGCAGTAGAAGTAACAGAAGCTCCCAAGTTTCCACATCTTCGTTTGCTGCGAACTATAAATTTTTAGGGAAATTCCTTAATTTTCGGGAAATTGTCTTTAATTTTTAAAAAATTTCCTCTTCATTTTCGGGAACATTTCTTCAAATTTTGTGTAAAGTTTATAAGGTTTACCAAATATTTTAATAATTGTACCTAATTTCCGATTACAAGCGGAAAATTGCACTGGTGGATAAGTGGAGATGAAAATACAACACACTCCATCGTTTCTGATTGGTCGAAATATTTGCGCAATCACCAACAAGCCAATCAATTTCCACCGCGCCACTCAATTACCGTCGCGGAAGTGACGTTACTAGTATGTATCGGATAATTGGTGGCGGTTCAAGCAATTTTCATAAAACGAAATTTCCTCTTTATTTCCATCAAACGTCACTATTAATCGGGAAATTTGGGTTTACCAAATATTCCAATAATTTTACCAAATTTTCCTTCAATTTGACCAATTTTTATAAATATTTTAAGTTAATTTAACCCCTCAACCGGGAAAATCATGCAACCAACAAGTTGAAATTCTATTTGGCAGGGGAGAGGGATGTATCCCACTTTCTACGCCTCTGCTGCCTGAGGCCATAACAAATCTTCAACCTTTAAAAGTAGTTATACATGACATTCAAATAAAAGTATATACCGGGGTACAAATTAAATTTACCCTAAGAAACGGCGAATTTGATTACACATATTTAAAATGCCAAGGCGCAACTTAAAAAACAGGGTTCAGTGATAACGGGAAATAAGCTTACTCAGATACGTTATAAATTAGATAGCCATCTTTTAAATTGTTTATACAAGAGTATGCCTATAAGATATGTTCAAAAATCTAACTTCACGATACCATTAACTCATAAGGCGGGATTTACCTACAGAAAATTGGGGGGTGTCAAAAGTGTGTAGTGGAGGGAGAAAATTACAAACATCTCACCATAAGATACAGAAAATTACCATAAAAAAATATTAATTCGAAAAAATCGGCAAGTCCACCCCCACCCAAATCTTGCCTATTGCTTATTGTTTTAGGCTTACCCAAACATTCCCAAAACTGAACAAAATTAAATTGATTTGATCCCAAAGCCCAGGAGGGTGCGTTATCATCGGTTAACATATCTGTTCATACATATGGACTCGTGTACCGCGAAACAGGACACGCTATAACCCGACCCACCTCGCCGACACTGATAACATTTTCAGCCCGCGGAATTCCGAGGACGTATGTATGCCTACTTGAAAAAAAAGAAACATGGAAAGATTTTATTGATTTAATATCATTCGACCCCAAATTTTCAAACCATAAAGCAATATGGGTAAGATCTTCATATCAAACAGGTAAAGCTTGAGATGCATGTGTGCTATGCTTAGCAAATACAGCTGATTTCTTACATATCTTAAGAATAAATAAGCTTTGACAGCCTGAGCCGCTAGACTACAATCCCTGACAAAATTAATGAACAAAACAGTAGCGATAAAGGTCTTATTTAATTTACGTCCTTTTCACATAAATTTACAAGTGCATACCCATTACCACCCACTACCCCCTCCCTCGCCTTTTCATAACATTGGCTGCAAAAATGTCAATATTGACGAAGATAGCGGGTTTGCGTCATTTACTTTTGTTGAGGATTGTAGCCCGGGCTGCGGACCAAGCGTCTTTTGATCAGGATTGCAGGCTGGGCTGCGGACTAACTAAGCGTCCTTTGTAGCGGGCAACATAAAGACCTTCCTGAACACCGTTACTTTTGCTTTAATTTCATTGATAGTTTTACAGTAATCTAAAAGACCATTAAGCAGACTTTGCAGAACATATGCGTTCTCAGAGAATATAACTAAGTCATCTGCATACTTAAGACAATAGAACGAGTGACTCCCAACCCAAACCACACGACAACCCAGAAAAGTAAGGCATAGTTCAAGATCATTTACATTCAAGAAAAATAACAATGACAATAATTTGCTTATATCATAAATCTGTTAGCAAATATTAAAAATAAATGCCTAAAATAAATGCAATTCAGCTGTGTCACGACACAAAAAACGTTGTCAGGAAGCATGCGCCATGGGCCGGGGTTGACGGTCATTTAGCCAAGTTTATCAAGCAAACGAGTCAAAGGAGTGCCATTGACATAGGCCTTTAATACCATTTTTAATACATTTTGTTTTCGATCATGAGGTAGAATGATTCGACCTTCATGCTTCGATGGATGTCCCGTCATGTTGGGTTGCTTGCTATCCCCTGCAGCCTGTTGACGTCCGTGCATGGCTACATACAGTGGTTCATCGCCATTCCTCACTCCGCATAAATATTTCCACCACAGGTTAAATCGTCTGCGAACTAGATATTGAACGTCTTTCTCCATGGCACAAAACATCATAGAAACACAAACCCCTGAAAGGAGTTCAGGAATCCAAACAATAAGCTAAAAATAACAGCGCTCGTCGGATTCCCAAACGTGAAAAAGCCAAAGATCCATGTTAATCCCATCAACACGGAAAGAAAGGTGGCGCTCCGAAAGAGACGCTTGTATTCTTCTCGTTCATCGGCAGAACTTGATCGTAGTCTTCGCTGCAGACTTTGCATCAAAGTGATGCCAACGAGAATGAAAATGATGGCGTTGAAAAGTAGCAAGACAGCTAATGGGAGTACGACACCAAACAGCAAGGATTGGTCGGGTGGCAGGTAGCAACTAGTACAAAAAAGTAAATCTGTGGGAATACATTTGACTATGATTCGAGACTTCACATTTTCAGTTTACCTTCAAGTCAATCCAGTACAAAAGTTCTCATCACGTGATATCTTAAACACTAAACATGCAGACGAGATGGGGTTTCTACCAGATTTGTGTCCGTTATGTGCGATTTAGCCAATTAAATGTTGCGATTTCTTTTGTTTGAAGTATGAAAAGGATTTTTCAAGCACTTGTGATACTTTTTGTCGTCGGCCTTAATGTTATCTCTGAAATAAATCCGGGTTAAAGTCACCCAGATTAAAATTGTTTACCTTCAGCACAGTCGGTAGCCATATAGGGTAATCCGAATCTGGCGCCTTCGCATAAAACAAATTATTACGATTCGCCTATCCGAAAAAAGTGAATAAATTAGAAGTAAAATGACAACACTAGATTTTAACTGTTATCAAATACTATAGGCTTTTCTGTAATTTTCTTTCTCAGTATGGAAACACAAACTTGGCAGTCTAATTTTAAATTTATGAACGAGCCTGATATAGTAGACGTATTTATGCGAGATTCGCCGTGTAAACTCACAAAGTTGCATTTCCCACCGAGGACACGGATACATTTTGTTTCATTAACAATCAGAATGCTGTGCATGTAATCACTCTACCACAAAATATGTTTTTCTTGTTTTTCGGTGAGACTTGAAGAGAGTTCTTGATGATTTTTGAAGGCTGACACGTCCAGGCATATGCATTACTGTACAGAACGAACGTTACCGGACCGACCTTGAGGTCACTGAAAGTGTGAAGTCGCGTGTTGTCGATAAGGTGACCTTAACACCTCATCCCTATCTTGACGATCAACTGACTGTAATACAGTAATAACTCGACCCAATCTTTATGTATTGTCTCATCCCAATCTTGACCATCGACTATCCTTAAGACCTCACCCAAACTTGCAAGCTTGACCGTCGAATGACCCATATACCACATCCCAACCTTACAAGCTCGACGTTAAAATATCATCTTAATCTGATGATTAATTGACCTGAGAGCCTCACCCTAATCATGACAATCAATTGACCTTAATACTTCACCTTTAACCCTAAAAATCTTATCATTTTGTGTTAATAATATTCTTGCCTCGAGAGACTCACATTACTTTGCCAAAAAAATGGCGCCTTTGACCGAGCGCGAGCGATCCACAATATTAAAAATGAATTTATCTTTGAAGTGTGAATACATACCCATGATTCCCCTTTTAAACTCAATTATTGCCTTTGCTTTACTGGTAAATTTATGACGTAGAATTAGAGTTGGGCGTGATCTATGTAAAGTTCAAAGGAATTTTGCATTCTGCAATGAAGAGTCAAAGCGAAAGCGGTATATGCCCGGAGGGAAGGGAGGGGAGGGGGATATATATTAAATAAAAACTCACTATAATCTTTCGGATCGACTCATCGTATACGCCCCCGTGTTCCACGAAAGAGAGACTACCAGAACCAAGAACGGGAAGCCTAATGGGCATAATAAAAACATAATTTGGTTTGAAATAAAGCGGAAACGAAATGAGTTCATGTTCTGATATTGTTTGAAATAACATCAGCATTAGACTAGATGTTATTAGTATTAGTGATACGTGATATCAACAAAGATTGTAATCGTGCGGTTGGGTGTATATGCATGGTGGTGAAAGGGGAGGGATTAGGGCGGAGGCACACATACCCTGTTCATTTGCGTAGGGTCTCCTTAAATTTGATATAAAAGTTTGCCAGAATGTGATCAAGTTTTGGCAGCTGTTCATCTGAACCTCGTCCCTTGACGGAATTCCAGTCCATTCCAGAAATCCCCAGTTATTAATATTGCTGTCCCAGATGACGAGGATCTGTGTCTGCCTGCTTAGTGCACTGTCTGAGCTCCAGGCCTACCTAGCTGAGGGACCGCAGGCCTACCTGTCGAAGGAAAGCCGGCCTACCTGCCGAGGGACAGCCGCCGCGCCACGATTGAACTCCTGGTCTGCCTGTAGATTTACCTGCCAAAACTGCGGACCTGATATTCTGCAGTGTTGCCAGATCCGCTTGTAGGAGTTTCCGCTCGTACGCAGAGCTTGCTTATTGCATGAGTGTTTGCCTTGCCATATCAATTTTTCCAATAAATTCCCGCGCGACCTAAATCAGAACAGAGATACTCACCCACCCTGTGAATGTGAAATGAAGGGGAGAGGTACTCACCCCATGCACCAGTCAATGTGGAAATGAAGATGAGACGTACTCATCCACCCTATCAATGTGGTAATCAAGATGAGACGTACTTGCTCCACCCTGTCAATGTGGTAATGAAGAAAAGACGTACTCACCCCACCCTGTCAATGGTAATGAAGGGGAGAGGTACTCACCCCACCCTGTCAATGTGGTAATGAATGGGAAAGGGGAGGTACTCACCCCACATCCTCACCCCCTCTGACAATGTGGTAATGAAAGGGAGACGTACTCACCTCATCCTGTCAATGTGGTAATGAATGGGAGACGTACTCACCCCACCCTGTTAATGTGGTAATGAAAGGGAGAGGTACTCACCCCACCCTGTCAATGTGGTAATGAAGGGGAGAGGTACTCACCCCACCCTGTCAATGTGGTAATGAAGGGGAGAGGTACTCACCCCACCCTATCAATGTGGTAATGAAGGGGAGACGTACTCACCCCACTCTGTTAATGTGGTAATGAAGAGAAGACGTACTCACCCCACCCTATCAATGTGGTAATGAAGGGGCGAGGTACTCACCCCACCCTGTTAATGTGGTAATGAATGGGAAAGGGGAGAGGTACTCACCCCACCCTATCAATGTGGTAATGAAGGGGAGACGTACTCACCCCACTCTGACAATGTGGTAATGAAGCGGAGAGGTACTCACCCCACCCTGTCAATGTGGTAATTAAGGGGAGACGTACTCACCCCACCCTGTTAATGTGGTAATGAAGGGAAGACGTACTCACCCCACCCTGTCAATGTGGTAATGAAGGGGAGAGGTACTCACCCCATCCTGTCAATGTGGTAATGAAGGGGAGAGGTACTCACCCCACCCTATCAATGTGGTAATGAAGAAAAGACGTACTCACCCCACCCTGTCAATGTGGTAATGAAGAGGAGACGTACTCACCCCACCCTGTCAATGTGGTAATGGAGAGGAGACGTACTCACCCCACCCTATCAATGTGGTAATGAAGAGGAGACCTACTCACCCCACCCTATCAATGTGGTAATGAAGAGGAGACGTACTCACCCCACCTATCAATGTGGTAATGAAAGAGACGTACTCACCCCACCCTATCAATGTGGTAATGAAGAGGAGACGATCGAGTCTTTTATTCAGAAATGGTTTTACGATCATGAAGTACACGTTTACTGCCTCCATGCTCATCCATGACCCGCTAGCAATGGTAAAGAAATGTAACAAAACAGTAATCACTGTACAGAACCCGGTCTTCACGTCAATCCCAAAGAGGAAAAAGAAGTAGAGTCCGGTCAGTGCAGAGAACAGTTGAACGTGGGTCTTTATGGCGCTTCGATTGCGAAGGGACCTTGATGGAAACAAAATAAATGCTTAATTACTATCTTTCCTTCGATAAGAGTTTATTTTCTTGAACCTACACGTGTCGTACTGATCAGACAACACATTTGATTCCAAGAGTGATGAAGGAAGATAAAGGCATCTTACTTAAATTTTATGATACTGTATAGGCAGCATGGGATAGATTGGTGTAAGAACAATCAAAATTAGAAAACAAATCAGTCAAAGTCGTTTAAATTGGCAATAGCGTTTCAAACAAATCCCAGCCGTAAATCGGAAACCAAATAGAGTAAAGACTGTGTGTAGTACCTCCTTGGTCTGCACGCAGAATATATGCTCCTGAAGTGCAGGGTGATTAAAAACCTGTTGGTCTTGGTTCTTTAAACTTTGTATGATGACAAACAAGTTAAAGATTGACATCTCTTATAATTTTTTATAATCAGCCTTGTGAATAGGTGAAAGCCATTTTCGCTTATGTAATAACTGACAAACTGAAAGCCATGAAAGATCTATAAATGACAATTTCGCACCCACGTTGGTCTCTCGTTTTCTGTAAAGTACATAGCCCCAGTAACGGCGCCATTATTTTTTGCTGCGGAAAGTGAGGTGCCACGGGTGGAGGGCGGTTTCAAATGTCATGTCAATAACATAAACCAGGCAATTATTTTGGCCATTCACAACTTTTGTTTTGTTTTTGGGAGGCATAGCATTCTCGTGGAGGAATAGTCCCAGCATTCCGCAATGCCTCCCCTTCATAGGCGTGATGTTGATAAATAGTAAATGTACTTGTAACCTCTTTTAAATAGAAAAGTTTCAATTAAGTACCTCATAAGACGTTGCTATTGCCATCAGTACTTCTCCATCAGACAAAATTAACTGAATTGGTGTCAAGCCCCCGAGTTAAGAGTTTACTCCCACTCCATTTGCTATCAGTAATGATAGGGGGGGGGGGGGGTGTTATATTACTCTCCTATCAAAACATTTGGTGTATTGTCCCCCTCCCCACACCCTCTGTCTGTCTGTTAAAGCCAAGATCTTTAACAACACAAAGGTAATTTAAAAACGTAATTAGTATTTTGCTTGTCGCTTAATTTATTGTTTGAAATTCGTTTCCATTCGAAAAACAGTGCAAAAGTGTTGCCATGTGACAATAAGAAGCACCGTTCGTATGCCAATAACACGTGTGTGACAATCAGAAGCACCATTTGTGTGACAATGAAAAGTGTATGACAATGAGAATCACCATTCGTGTGACAATAAAAAGCGTATGACAATAAGAAGCGTATGACAATAAGAAGCGTATGACAATAAGAAGTGTATGACAACAAGAAGCGTATAACAATAAGAAGCGTATGACAATAAGAAGCGTATGACAATAAGAAGCACTATTCATATGGCAATAGGAAGCATGTGACAATGAGAAGCACCATTCGTGTGACAATAAGAAGTTTTGCACTGATACGTTTGAACCATTTGAAGAAAAGAAAATGTTTTGAAATTTTTTTTACCTGAGTTTCAAAAAGCAGGCAAGTGAGAATAGAAGACAAATGAGCGACAAGGTGCACCCAATTTTCGTCACAATGTCAAATGCCTTGAAGCTAACGTCTCCCTGTATACTCTGAAAGAGAAATATATCAAAGCGTTGCATGTTCATTGTTTGGATAATCTATTTTCAGGTCAAGATACATGAACGATATCGTTGATGAAGTAACAATATCAATAATGAACTAAAACGACGAACACTGCAACAATAACGACAAGTTAGACGACGACCATGACCGTCTTGCTAAGGACAACTAATGGACCATTATGAATATCATGCTCTGAAACAAAGGTGGCCACGACAACCACTTATAGAATTAGTACAATGGTCAAGTAAGTTCATTTTATATGAAAGAGGACTTTAATAGAAACAAAGTTGTCTAAAAACTATTTCAATATCTTATTCCGTTATATCTGTTGGATAAGTCTAAGCTCTCATTCTCACATTCTTAACAATTTTAAAGAAAACATCAACTTTTTATTAGGATGATTACGAAAAAGGCGACGGTGAAATTCAAAAGGCAACGGTGAAAAGTTCTGAATATTCCTATCCTACCAGTAGTCAAAATTTCAAAGTAATTAATGGAAGTTCGAACAATCCAAAGCAGAAAATGAAAATATCCCATAAGCTTTAGTGCATGTTCTAACGATGTCACGTGACGTGGCTATATATTTTCCTATTTTTAGGGTGTTTTGATGTACCCTATATTCTGGATTACAGCAAGACTGTTAACTTTCTTTCAGGTGGTAAATTATAATTAGCCTTACAAGATTCTGTTTTTTTATTTTCCTAATATTATCCAATGATTTTTAAGCCACGCATTCGCAAGACAAAATATGATATAATACATAAAGACTTTGAGGATTCTGAGTCTGTGATGTCACAACTTGTTTGATTTAAGTCGTTTCTACACAAATGATACCAAACTTTATTTAAACTTAAATATCTCCTCAACAGAATAGGAATTTTGAATGCTTTCTTCCCCTTTTGTTTTGTTTGAAGTCCTCTTTTATTTAAGATGCCTGACCTCTCAACAAATCCTTTAAAGAAACAAATTAGTGATGATGTTGGTGTTGATATCTTCTTACGTGATGGAGCTACTGCATTTAAAGATCTCACCATGTGTGTTGTAAAATAATGCTTTAAAATAGTAGACTTACAAGTATCACCGCAAAACTGGTAAGATGGGTGCATTCACACATTGTCACCCCTTCCATTTCCGTTGATGAATTAATATGCACTTTGCATCCTTCAGACGACCATTGACGATGACTCTCATTCCAAAACACACACCTCCTGCCCGTTATAATCTCATATGGTTTCAGTTGCATCTGTTTGGAGAAGAAAACATGTTTTAACCAAGATATTAAAAGGACAGTTGATAGGGACAACTCTTGTATGGGGATGTTTCTTTTCTGGCGCAGCCTCTCTGATGGCGGTAGCTGTTCTGTGGGCGCAGCCTTTTTGCTGTAGTTGTAAAAACAACAACAAAGAAAAGGGGCAATTCATTTTGATCCCAATCACCAAGTGATGAGGAATCCCACATTTTGAACCAACCAAGATCTCAACCTCAAATGTGAAGCCTCTCATATCTTGATCCAACCTCAAATCCCGAACTTCATTTGGTGAAACCTCTCACAGTTTGAGCCCACAACTGACCAAGATCACAACCTCAAATTGTTGAAGACTCCAACAGCTTGGGCCAACCAAGATCCCAACCACCAATTGATGAGGAATCACACAGCTTGAACCAACCAAGATCCCAACCTCAAATGTGAAACCTCTCACATCTTGATACAATCTTATATCGCTACCTTCAATTAGTGAGACCTCCCACCTCACCCTTCGTAAACTCCCTTCACTCTACCCCCATCGTCCCCCGTGCACCTCCATCGTCCCCCGTGCACCCCCTGTGCACCTCTGTGCACCCCCTGTGCACCTCTGTGCACCCCCTGTGCACCTCTGTGCACCCCCTGTGCACCTCTGTGCACCCCTGTGCACCTCTGTGCACCCCGTGCACCCCTGTGCATCCCGTGCACCTCCGTGCGCCCCGTGCACCTCCGTGCGCCCCGTGCACCTCCGTGCGCCCCGTGCACCTCCGTGCGCCCCGTGCACCTCCGTGCGCCCCGTGCACCTCCGTGCGCCCCGTGCACCTCCGTGCGCCCCGTGCACCTCCGTGCGCCCGTGCACCTCCGTGCGCCCGTGCACCTCCGTGCGCCCCGTGCACCTCCGTGCGCCCGTGCACCTCCGTGCGCCCGTGCACCTCCGTGCGCCCGTGCACCTCCGTGCGCCCCGTGCACCTCCGTGCGCCCGTGCACCTCCGTGCGCCCGTGCACCTCCGTGCGCCCGTGCACCTCCGTGCGCCCGTGCACCTCCGTGCGCCCGTGCACCTCCGTGCGCCCGTGCACCTCCGTGCGCCCGTGCACCTCCGTGCGCCCGTGCACCTCCGTGCGCCCGTGCACCTCCGTGCGCCCCGTGCACCTCCGTGCGCCCGTGCACCTCCGTGCGCCCGTGCACCTCCGTGCGCCCGTGCCCTCCGTGCGCCCGTGCACCTCCGTGCGCCCCGTGCACCTCCGTGCGCCCCGTGCACCTCCGTGCGCCCCGTGCACCTCCGTGCGCCCCGTGCACCTCCGTGCGCCCCGTGCACCTCCGTGCGCCCCGTGCACCTCCGTGCGCCCCGTGCACCTCCGTGCGCCCCGTGCACCTCCGTGCACCTCCGTGCGCCCCGTGCGCCTCCGTGCGCCCCGTACGCCTCCGTGCGCCCCGTGCGCCTCCGTGCGCCCCGTGCGCCCCCTTAGCTTGAGCCAACTAACAGACCAAGATCACAACCTCAAATTGATGAGGACTCCCACAGCTTCAGCCAATCACGATCCCAACCTCAAATTGATGGGGACTCCAGCAACATGATCCAGCCAAGAGCTCAACCACCAATCAATAAAGACAGCTTGAAGCTACCTTAAATTCCAGCCTCTAATTGATGTGGCCTTCCACAGCTTTAGCCAACCTCGATCCCACTCTTCAATTGATGAGCATTCCCACAGCCTGAAACAACTTCAAATCCCAACCTCATATGGATGTGGACTGCTACAGCTTGAGCCAATCTAGATCGCAACCTCAAATTGATGAGGACCCTACAGCTAAGAGTCAAGCTCAAACCAAATCCCAACCACCAATTAATGAAGACTCCCGCAGCTTGAAACAAACTTAAATTCCAACCTCAATTGATGTGACCTCCCCGACACAGCTTGAGCTTACCAAGGTCCCAACCTCCAAATGAGTGATGCATCGCGCAACTTGAGCCCATCGACGTCTAAGGCTAAACCACTTAGGGGTGTTGGACAGACAAAATTGACACTTTTTGGATTAATTCTAAACTGACGAAGAATGACAAAAGCCATGGACTTAGGGATAGATCCAGCACCGTAAATCTTGAGCGAGAGTTGGTCATATCCAAACCCTCATTTTTAAGTGGAATTTAACACAGTTTTAAATTTTAATTTGCAATCTCACTATATTACCTTTGTGTCTTAAAATTCTTGTTTTAGGGATGTGCATTTTCTTTAAAACGTTGCGCTCCGGGCTTTGCACTATATCATACGCTTAAATTATAAGCCAATCCTACCTTACAGGTTGTAAATTGCAACAAAGTTTTGATAGAATCATTGTATGACAAGTTTTCCATGGCAGCAGATATTACGTGACCACATATTTCTTCGCGAGAGGTGTCATCTGAATCCTCATCTAAATCCTCATTTGGCAGAAAAAGGCGATCATTTTGGAAAATGATGAAACTAACGTGAATACCTAAAAGAGAAGAACCCAAATATGTTATTTACAAGTCGCCGATTTTTCAAATAGATTTTCAAGTGCAGATTATTGTCTAAAGTACACTAAGAATCAGTTGCTTGCCTATTGTCATGGCAGTTCGTTGCCTTCTCCTTCTATATGTTCTGTTCTTAAAGACAATAGTTTATTCCATGCAAAAAGTAGAAGAGGGAGATCACACATCAAATGTAAAAAACTTAATTCTGTACAGACTCAGCAACAAGGTTGTGTTATGGATAACAGATCACAATGTACACTTAGACTTAAAAGGTCCAGCGACGCCAATAGAGGTGTAAATCTTAAAAACTTGCTTCAAATCAAACTTGATAAAATTCATTACAAATTTGAAAGAAACTTCTTGTTTGAAATTTGCGAATGCTAGATCCGTCAGAAATGAAATACCACTTATTGTGGATCATATTGTTGACTCTAATCTTCATCCATTTTGTCTAACTGAGACATGGCTTAATGACTATGACACTGTATGCGAGGCTGCCCTCTCCTCTCAAGGTTTTAGCTTCCTTGGGGTTCCCCGCCCACCTGCCAGGTCAGGTGGTGGCACTGGCATTATTTTCAGAGACACACTTAAGGTTAAATTGCTAAGAAATGCAGAAAAGATATCTTTTGAGTTTTCTGAGTGGCAAATTGTTGCCCTTCATGTGACTTTTTGGCTTATCATCTTATACCGACCTCCTTATTCTGAAGCTCACCCAATTACTACATTAACTGTAATTTCTAAAGCATTGAGTAAACCACGCGGAAAACTTTACGCCACGTTTGTTGATTTTAAGGCTGCATTTGATAACATCAATCGCAGTATTTTATTCAAGAAACTTTATAATATGGGAATGAGGGGTAAATTCTATGAGATACTTATATCAATGTATAGTAATATTGAGTCATGTGTGAAGACAAAGGACGGTCTTACCCCCAAATTTGATTGTGCAAAAGGTCTAAGACAAGGTTGTAATCTATCCCCGTACTTATTTTTACTTTATATCAATGATATTGAAGAGCGATTGAAGTCCACAAACACCCGAGGAATTCTTATAAATAACAATAATATATGTTGTCTTCTTTATGCAGATGACCTCGTTATCTTCTCTGAAAATGTTTATTCCTTGCAAAGTTTACTAAATGTTTTCCAAGATTATTGTGAAGAGAATGATTTGACTGTAAACTCAGATAAAACGAAGGTAATGGTTTTTAGAAAGGTGGACACATTGCAAGAAGTGAACGTTTTTTTATTTCAAAGGCAAAATTATTGAGACTGTAAATAACTATAATTACTTAGGATTAAATTTTACGCCAAAAGGAGTATGGTCAAAATCCCAAGTTCAACAGAGTTCAAAGTCTAAGGTTGCTTTATTCAATTTTAAGAAAATTTTGTCTAGAACTATTGATTTACCTGTAAGTAATATCCTTCAAATTTTTGATCAAAAGATAATGCCTATTTTAACATACGGTTCTGAGTTATGGGTATTACCCCCATGAAAGTACAATACGAGTTTACAATTCGTTTCATAAATATGTTTTAGGTTTACCACCAAATGCCATAAATATTATAGCTCTAGGAGAGCTGGGTCCTTTTTCCTTTAAAAGTCAAACAATACTAAAACAAATAACATATTGGTTAAGACTTCTTATTCTTGATAAAGACAGGTATCAGACTCATTGTTATGTAGAACAAAGAATATTGGCAAACAAAGGAGTGCTATCATGGGGACTGTGTGTTAAAAATATTTTGTATGAAACTGGGTTTGGTAATGTTTGGGAAGGGCAGGGAGAAGGGATTACTACACATTTCTATGAAAATTTTAAGCAGCGAGTTTTTGATATAGATAGACAGAACTGGTTGAGTGATATTAAATCTAGAAGTTCTTTGCGTTGTTATGCACAATTTAAAACAGAAAGCTATGCAGAGCCATACCTATTATTCAATAATGTTTTTAAGTTTAAAAAGTTGGTCTCCAAAATCAGATGTGCTTGCCTTGAAATTGAAGTCAACGAAGGCCGTTATTGTAATATAACCTATGAACAGAGGTTCTGTCAGGTTTGCAATTTGAAAGAAGTTGGAGATGAATATCATTTTCTCCTAATTTGTCCATCCCTTTCTGAAATCCGCTGTAAATTTATCCCAAAATATTTCTTTCAGACTGCAACTAGAACAAAATGTAATATTTTATTAGCAGCTAGTTCTAAATACTTATTTTTGCAGTTATCACACTTTATTTTACACGCAATGGAAGCAAGACGTTTGTTTCTTTCTCTTTGATTATTGTTTGTTGTAAGAACCTCAATCATGTACCATTTAATTTTATCGTTAATGTTTGTGACAAAGGCCAGATGGCCTAGAGCACTGTAATAAATTGTATTGTATTGTATTGTATTGTATTAACATTTTTTCATGAATTTAATGATTTTCTTGAGGAATGTGTATATTGCCCTGAAAGACTCATTCTGACTGGTGATTTTAATATTCAAGTAAATGATAACAGTAATTCTGATGCTTGCAAGTTTGCTGATATTTTGAATACTTTTAGCTTGAAAGAACATGTCTGTTTTCCAACTAACGAGTCAGGTCATACCCTCTGGATCTTATCATTACAAGATCCGCCAATGATCTATTTTTATCACCACAACCAGAACTTAAAGTATTTGATCATTGGTCACTCAGATGTGTTCTGAACATACCTGGGACATTGCTTTCAACTGAGAATATCAAATACCGGAAATATCGGAACATTAATATTGACCAATTTTGTGAGGATATTGCTGAATCACCTTTAATTAAAACAGACTGGTTAGATTTGGAATGTCTTGTGGCTTGCTACGACGAAACATTAATTTCCATTTTAGACAAACATGCTCCAGTAGTTACCAAAGTGATTATCACTGGACCTACAGTGCTACGGTATTCAGATGATTTAAAAACACTACGCTCACAGTGCAGGAAACTTGAAAGGCTGTATCGGAAATCAGGTTTGGAATCAGATAGGCAAAATCTTCGTTCACTTTGCGATTGTTACTCATTTCAGCTTGATTCTGCAAAAAAATGTTACTACACTACAAAGATACACGACTGTCAGGGTGATACCAAAAAACTTTTTGGTGTTGTGAACTCACTGTGCAAAAGCAGACATGTGGATTCTTTCCCACCACATGGTAATGCAGAAGAACTTGCAAATGACTTTGGAAATTTCTTTGGTTCTAAAATTCAAAAGATTAAAGACAATATTGACACTATTGAAGTTGACAGTTTTGAACTCTGCGATGAACTTCACTGCGTTGATGTGATTTTTGATTCCTTCACACCATTATCTGCATATGATGTTCGCAAACTAGCTATATCTTCTAAAAGTTCGAGTTGTATCATTGATCCAATACCAACATGGCTGTTTAAGGACTGCCTTGAATCACTTCTCCCTGTGCTTACAACAATGGTGAATTTATCTCTCAGAGATGGTGCAGTACCTAATAGTTGAAAAAATGCAACTATTGTCCCTCTGCTAAAGAAAGCAGGAATGGAGTGCTCATTTTCCAACTACAGACCTGTGAGTAATTTGACCTTCGTATTAAAATTGGTCGAGCGGGCGGTAGTTGACCAGATTGTTTCTCACTGCTCGCAACATGCTTTCCTTCCAGATTGTCAGTCTGCTTACAGAAAAAATTACTTCACAGAGACAGCCTTGATGAAAATTTACAGTGATATTATGTTAAATATGGACAAACAACGATGCACACTCTTATTATTTTTGGATCTGAGTGCGGCATTTTATACCGTAAACCACAGCACTCTCCTCAACATACTTCACTCAGTTTGGAATTGCTGGTGACATCCAACAATGGCTCATATCCTATCTATCGTCTAGAAAGCAACATGTTTTGGTTAAAGGTGCTAGATCCAAAAACTTTCCATTGGACTGTGGCGTACCTCAAGGCAGCTGCTTGGGTCCCATATTATTCTTGTGTTATGTTTTCAACTCTTCAGTATTGTGTCAAAGCATATCCCACAAGCCCATAGCTATGCTGATGATACTCAGCTTTACTGCTCATTCACTGCCGGCTCTATCTCAGAGAAAGAGGCAGTCGAGGCAATGCAATCTCTTATTGCTGAAATAAGGTTTTGGATGGTAAAGAATAATCTCATGATCAATGACTCCAAGACTGAATTTCTTCTAATTGGCACTCGTCAGCAATTAGCTAAAGCTGGAGTCCAATCCATCAAAGTTGGTGATGCTGAAATAAAATCATCTGTTAGTGTAAAAAACGTGAGTGTTTATTTGGACAATCACATGTCTATGAATATTCATATTGGGAAAGTTTGTTCCAAAGCTTATCACGGTCTTTATAAAATTCGTCAGATTGCCAAATATCTTGATGTAGATTTAATTAAACCCTTATTAATGCTTTTGTTATAATTCACATTGATTATTGTAATTCACTTCTTGTTGGACTACCTTTACAGAATTCAAAGAACACTTAATGGTGCTGCTCGGTCAATTTTCAAACTACCAAAATTTTCTCACGTTAATGCTGTTTTAAAATCCCTTCACTGGTTACCAGTCACACAAAGAATTGATTATAAAATTATTTTACGAGTTTTTAAGTGCATTAAAGGCCTTGCTCCAAAAATTGTATGTGAAATGGTAGTTGAAAAACCATCTCGCTATGACTTTCGTTTCAAGTCCCTATTTGTTCCCCGTATTAAGCATAAAACTCTTGGCGAAAGGGCCTTTGCTTATAAAGGTCTTTGGTTGTGGAATTCACTCCCAACTGAACTCAAATGTAGTAATAATGTATCCCTGACCTCCTTCAAAACTAAGCTTAAAACTTTTTTGTTTAAAAAGACATTAATCTAATGTGCAGCTTGATCCATTGTATTTCTATTTATGTTATCATTTCTGTATTCTTATTTTTGTTTTCATATTGTAATTTTCTTGTATGTAAAGCGCTTTTAAATGTTTTTACAAAATTAGCGCTATATAAATTTATGTATTATTATTATTATTGAAATGAACATTCCAATCAATACAATTCTCATGTGTGATTCAAAAATAAAAATAAAAGAAAGGGAAACTATTTCATACCATTCTGAAAATTATCAAAAGAAAGAGTCACTGTCGAATTGCCCATCACAGGGGTTTCTTCATCATTCAAAATGACCATTGGTGAACCATCTTGAAATTGTTCTTTATCCGGCAGCAAGTAGGCAAAGGTCACCCTTTTCCACATGATACTTTCCATACTTTTAACTGACACTGCAAGATTAGGAAATTGTATGTTCACGGACATCTTTTGCTCTGCTATGCTTATTGTCATGTTTTCAAGGGACTTAAGAACCAAAGCAGAGTCGTCAGGTCCAATAACCGACACGTTAGTATCCATTAGCTGACTCACTATTTGTACGACCGACGACGCCTGTTTGATAAAGAAAAATTGACACAGAATCTTGAGTATTTATTTGTTATTTGCTTTTGTTCACAAATCAATTGAACGAATAAAGAAACGCCCAGATGAAAGTACCAAAAAGGCAAAGTTTCTCAATCATAAATCCGTGATACTATATGTAGTAAGGAAGAGACCACGAACGGCTATTCTATGTTATTTATTTCATTTGAATAAAGAATTTATTGAGATATTTACATTTGTCTTATATAGTAGAAATTGGAACGCATAAATCGCGTGGTGATCGGAAGCAGTAATTTCCCAATGAAGGGGTCAGTTTATTAGAGTCCTTGACACATTCTCACACAAACTGACAGTTTTCTCGCAATTATACATATATGTCTGTCTGTTATCTATGTCTTTCTGCTATTAATGTCTATAACTTATCTGTTTGTTATCTATCTGTTATCTATATATATATTTGTTGTCTGTTATGTGCGGCTGTTATCTATGTATGTCTGTTATCTATGGCTGAGGGCGTCTGATTGGTAAGATGCACGTTTAACATAGTCTCTGATCATTCCACGTTTTTGCAGGGTAACAACTGCCCTTTTTCTTGCAAAAATTGACTGTATTATTACATGGATATAGAGGATAGATGTTTGCAAAATGGGAATATCAACAGAGCAATGGAGACGCAAAATTGGACAGTTTTCTTGTGGCTGGTGTGGAAAGTGTAGCCTAAGCTTTCCTCCAAGCTGCGTTATTCATACAAACCGTATTACAGGAATCGTCGGTATCTCCAATGCATTAACTTTGAAGAATACTTTGGTATGTGTCCTTTTGTTATTACTAGCAGGAGATGTTGAACTTAACCCAGGACCCAGAAGTACGAGATCTAATCAAGATGAAGGTGAAGTTGATTTGTCTGCAATATTGACAAAAATCAACAAAAACTTAACTGACTTGAATACAAAAAGTCGATGGCATTTCTCGTGACTTAAGCTTATTAAAGACAAGAATGGATAACATTGAAGACGTACAAAATGACTTGGAAACTGATAACACCGAAATAAAGAAGAAACTACATGTTTTGGAACTTAGAAACGATCAACTTGAAGCACATCTCCGTCGGGAAAATCTTTTATTTTTGGCATTCCAGGCACCCCTAAAAGAATTATGGGCCGAAACGGAAATAAAATTGAAATCGTTCATGGGAGAAAAACTTGGCCTCGATGCTGATGCAATCACCCTTCAAAGATGTCACCGTCTAAAATCGAAAGGTAAACCCCAACCCATCATTGCCAAGTTTTTGAAATTCAAGGACAAGTAACTTGTGCTGAGGGAAGCGATCAAAAAACTAAAAGGTAACGGATTTCAGGTAAGCGAAGACCTAACAAAGCACACTAGGTACCTGCAAAAGAAACTGCTGCCCTATATGAAGGAAGCCGAGATGAAGACAAGAAGGCGACAATTCACTATGATAAATTGATTATTCAGGGTGAGACTTTTATCTGGGACGAAATTACCAACTCCATTAAAAAGAAATAAGATTGATGGTCAGGCCCTGGCCGTTCAAGAACTGGTACAAGCAAAGAGTTTCGTTGGACCAATTTATTTCCTGTAATCGACAGACAATCCACCGTTACCCAAGAGCATAGGACCCACATCATTAATTATGGGAGTAACATAATTAGTATTAAAATACTTGTGTGGAATGTTGAAGGTATTCGCAAAAAACTTGAAAATCCCGATTTTAAGAGGTACTGCACGGCTTTTGATATAATTTGTTTCATGGAAACTTGGCTAGGAAGCAGTGACGAAATAAATATTGAGGGCTATAAGGAATTTACAGCAGTAAGGAAACGCATTTCGCGGGCTAAGAGAAACTCTGGAGGCGTTTCTGTGTTTTTCAAGAGTAGCTTGAAATTACAGCGGGTACAGAACTTAGGTTCTGATAATCATATATGGATACATCTTCCTTCTTCAGTAAACAACCCGCAGATATATTTGTGTGCATTGTACAACCCACCTGAGAATTCACCATATTCTGATGTGACCTTTTTTGAAAGACTTGAACAAGACATTGTTGTTCTAGATAGTTTGCATAATGAATGCTCATTTATATTAGCTGGAGACTTTAATGCTAGAACTGCTCAATTGTCGGATTTTATTGAATTGGACGATAACAATGCTTTAGGAATTTCTGAACCTGGTATTCATTCATGTCGATACTCTGTTGACAATGGTGTTAACTTGTATGGTAATTTGTTAATTGACTTATGCAGAAGTACGAACGTGCGGATTTGTAATGGTAGATTGCCCCTGTAAGGGAAACCGGAGGATATACTTACATTTCATCAACGGGGCAAAGCGTCGTTGATTACATAATAGCATCTCAGAAGTTGCTCGATAACAGAGTAATTACTAATCTTATAGTTGGTGATGCTGTAGATTCGCCACATTTACCATTAACTTTTGATATTAATTACGTAAATAGTGTTCACCATACCAATGTTAGTGGTGAACGATCACAGTCTATTGATTGTGTTCCTCTAATGAAAACAGTCTGGTACAAAGAAAGACAAAATGAATATTCTGAAAAGTGGGGAATAATGATACATTGGACACAATAGAGAAATCATGGGCTTTTGGAAAATAACAATCCTGAAGTAGCGGTGACACAAATAAATGATTTACTAAAAAGGATCTATGGTGTGAGATGTATTAAGGGAAACGCAATTCTTCCGAAACCGCAAAATTGGTTTGATCAAGATTGTTTTGAATTTAAATCAAGGGTTAGGAAAGCGCTTAAAGAACATAAAATACAACGTAGCAATGAAAGTCGGGAACGTTTTTGTGATATAAAGAAAAGTTACAATAAATTCATTACATACAAGAAAACACAATTCATGGAAAATAAAACAAAGGAGCTTCTTACTTTAGCAAAACAAAAAGACAATAAGAAGTTTTGGGCTTTCTTTAAAGCTCCCACAAACAAGAATACAAATGATATTCCAGCTATTGAATGGTTTCAATACTTTACGTCTGTTTTTGAATTTAACGATTCTACAGTATATTTTGATATTTCATATTCCTCATTGGAAGTTTCTGATGATATTTTGGATGTCAACATTACAATTAATGAAGTTGAGAAAGCAATCAATTCACAAAAACAAGGCAAAGCTTGTGGTATCGATGGTGTTCAAATTGAAATCATCAAAAATTCACCTAAGGCGCTGAGGCGTGCTATACATGCATTGTTTGACATAATTCTTTGTACTGGCAAATTTCCCAGTGCTTGGCAAGTTGGAATAATTAGTCCCATTTTCAAGAAAGGTGATAAAGATTTACCAAGTAGTTATCGGCCTATTACACTATTGTGTGCTTTAGGCAAAGTATTTACAAAAGTTTTATGTAGTAGACTATGTGAATGGCTCTCGGATCATAATATCCTTTCTCTTGCTCAGGCAGGTTTTCGAGCAGGGTTCTCTACGATTGATAATTCCTTTGTACTTCACACTGTAATTTCTAAAGCATTGAGTAAACCACGCGGAAAACTTTACGCCACGTTTGTTGATTTTAAGGCTGCATTTGATAACATCAATCGCAGTATTTTATTCAAGAAACTTTATAATATGGGAATGAGGGTAAATTCTATGAGATACTTATATCAATGTATAGTAATATTGAGTCATGTGTGAAGACAAAGGACGGTCTTACCCCAAATTTGATTGTGCAAAAGGTCTAAGACAAGGTTGTAATCTATCCCCTGTACTTATTTTTACTTTATATCAATGATATTGAAGAGCGATTGAAGTCCACAAACACCCGAGGAATTCTTATAAATAACAATAATATATGTTGTCTTCTTTATGCAGATGACCTCGTTATCTTCTCTGAAAATGTTTATTCCTTGCAAAGTTTACTAAATGTTTTCCAAGATTATTGTGAAGAGAATGATTTGACTGTAAACTCAGATAAAACGAAGGTAATGGTTTTTAGAAAGGGTGGACACATTGCAAGAAGTGAACGTTTTTATTTCAAAGGCAAAATTATTGAGACTGTAAATAACTATAATTACTTAGGATTAAATTTTACGCCAAAAGGAGTATGGTCAAAATCCCAAGTTCAACAGAGTTCAAAGTCTAAGGTTGCTTTATTCAATTTTAAGAAAATTTTGTCTAGAACTATTGATTTACCTGTAAGTAATATCCTTCAAATTTTTGATCAAAAGATAATGCCTATTTTAACATACGGTTCTGAGTTATGGGGTATTACCCCCCATGAAAGTACAATACGAGTTTACAATTCGTTTCATAAATATGTTTTAGGTTTACCACCAAATGCCATAAATATTATAGCTCTAGGAGAGCTGGGTCCTTTTCCTTTAAAAGTCAAACAATACTAAAACAAATAACATATTGGTTAAGACTTCTTATTCTTGATAAAGACAGGTATCAGACTCATTGTTATGTAGAACAAAGAATATTGGCAAACAAAGGAGTGCTATCATGGGGACTGTGTGTTAAAAATATTTTGTATGAAACTGGGTTTGGTAATGTTTGGGAAGGGCAGGGAGAAGGGATTACTACACATTTCTATGAAAATTTTAAGCAGCGAGTTTTTTTTTGATATAGATAGACAGAACTGGTTGAGTGATATTAAATCTAGAAGTTCTTTGCGTTGTTATGCACAATTTAAAACAGAAAGCTATGCAGAGCCATACCTATTATTCAATAATGTTTTTAAGTTTAAAAAGTTGGTCTCCAAAATCAGATGTGCTTGCCTTGAAATTGAAGTCAACGAAGGCCGTTATTGTAATATAACCTATGAACAGAGGTTCTGTCAGGTTTGCAATTTGAAAGAAGTTGGAGATGAATATCATTTTCTCCTAATTTGTCCATCCCTTTCTGAAATCCGCTGTAAATTTATCCCAAAATATTTCTTTCAGACTGCAACTAGAACAAAATGTAATATTTTATTAGCAGCTAGTTCTAAATACTTATTTTTGCAGTTATCACACTTTATTTTACACGCAATGGAAGCAAGACGTTTGTTTCTTTCTCTTTGATTATTGTTTGTTGTAAGAACCTCAATCATGTACCATTTAATTTTATCGTTAATGTTTGTGACAAAGGCCAGATGGCCTAGAGCACTGTAATAAATTGTATTGTATTGTATTATTGTATGACTATTTTGTATCTGTCTGTTATCTATGTCTGTCTCTTACATATGTATGTCTGTTATTTATGTATGTCTGTTATATATGTCTGTTTTGCTATTTGTCTGTTATTTATGTATGTCTGTTATATATGTGTTTGTTATCTATGTCTGTTTGTTATCTATCTTCTATCTACGTCTGTTTGTTTCTATGTCTGTTTGCTACACATGTATGTCTGTTATTTATGTGTCTGTTATATGTATTTTATATGTTTGTTTTTTATCTTGTCTATGTCTGTTTGTTATCTTTCTGCTATCTATGTCTGTTTGTTTTTTGTCTGCTATGTATGTCTGTTTGTTATCTATCTGTTATCCATGAATGTCTGTTACATATGTATGTCCGTTATCTATGTGTGTATGTTATATGTCTGTTGTATATATGTGAGCATGTTATCTGTCTGTTATCTATGACTGTCTGTTATAAATGTATGTCTGTTATAGACCTAATTCAAAAGTTGTTGACCATCCGGGAACTTTACAAGCGCAAGCACATTGGTAGGCACAGTGCAGGAAAACTACACGCAGCCTACGGAAACTACGCACATTGCGCTCGATTGATTATCGGTAAATTAATGTAAAATTGGTTATTCTTACCGTAATTCATTATTAATATCGTACAAAAAGCTTGAATTTAGTCAATAATTTCTACGCAGAATAGTAATGGGGAGTAATTCACACAGTTGGTTGTGATATTAAGTGAAAATTTGTTGTTTCGCAAGTAAACAAAGTTTCAACTTGAACTTTGCACGAGTTTTTTTTAATTAAGGCCAGTATTACCGTTCACGCATGAAAATACGGATTCGATTAATCAGTTATTAATCACTGAAAAACTCTTTCGGAGATTGTAATCTAAGTATTAGACCAAAATCAACACTTTAATCAAATTTTGTAGAACTCAAAATTTATAACGTTAGGCCTAAGCCGTAAATCTTAGTAGACCTAAATCGGTTTAAAAAAAAAAAAAATGCACATATGATTTATGTTTTCACCCAGTAAGGCCTAGGCCTACCTAATATTTTGAACCATAAATCCAATAAAGTTAGGCCATCCAAAATTAAAGAAAACCTTACTGAGTAATAGTTAATTACACTGATATGACCACATCAAAGTAGATATCAAATTCAGTGATTAAATGTTCATTTGATATAGAAATAAATTTCATGTCTTTATCTGAGTGGTTATGCATGTGATTTATATCAAATCTAGATGTGGATTTGATCTAAGATTTATCTCTGGGATTTATATATACTGTTTAGTTTGGGGTGGACCTTGTGGGCGTTTTCTCAACTAGGCAAAAGCTACTGAATTAAGGTCCTTTTTACATTATTTTGAACGATATAAGATTATACCTATATAGGATGGCCATAAATTGTAGATGTAAATACCAAGAAATGTTGTACCTTTTAAAAAGTTTGATATTTATGCTAGGCTACATGAAGGGAATGGTTTTGAAGGCACTGTGACACAATGCTAAATTGATCATTTGAATGACTGCAAATACCTGCTGATGTATTCACTAAGTTTAGGCATATTGTTTATTTCATATACCACCAAAAGTACATAAACATCAATCTTCATGAGGAGATAACATTGAAATGATGTACTGTATGTTCATATTATACGCACACAGTACTATCATAAAAAGTTGGAAAGTGGACATCTTCTTTAGTTGTCTCAGATTTGATCATACAATTCATTTTATGGTTTGTTACTTTTGCTGTATTTGTATTTTTGCCAATTTATTACTGATGTTTGATAGTTTGCTTCTATATATTTTAACAAAGCATCACCTTAACTAGTGAGATAAACACCTCACTCAGTAGGCACTACTACTTGCAAGGCAATACTTGCATATTCTTGTGTATAGCAACCATGTAGTAGCTATATCATGTACTACAGTCAGATGTTATCTGACTACACCTTAACCAGCTTTCAGCTGAATAATATAAATTAAACTAAAAACAGACATGATCTATTCATCACACCATCAAATCATATTCTCAGACTATATGCATGATCATCCAAATGTGATTTTTCTTAATGCTTGAATCAGGCCGTATACCTGTTATGCAACTTGATAGTGTAGATGTGTACATGCACTTTTGTGTGTTAAATTACAGTGTATTAAATGTGTATTAAAACATATAAACATTGCATTTATGCATACTTTTCTTTTGCCTACACTAGTAATTCACTAAATAGGTGAACTTTATGTAGGCTTGAAGACAAAATGTTCATCAAAAATGTGAAAAACTTTCAGAAAAATTACTATCTATGTAAGAAGCCAAATATTGATATATTAATATGCTTATTATGTACCTGCATGCATGTAAAGCTCTATAATCATGGAATATTATCAAATGAGAAAATCAAAATTTTCTTGAATAACTTTTACAAAGAGTCATGTGAACACTTTTTCTAATAAAGTAAAATTAATGTAGGCCTATATAAAATTTTCATGACAATTTTACAATTTTAGGACTTTTACAGGTTTTAGTTTTTAGGAAAAAAACAATTCTCAATTCTGGCAGAAAATTGTAATGTCTGTTTCCAATGTAGTTGGCAAAACAATTGGTTTATTCCTAATAAGACTGACCTTTGCCACACCCATTGCCAATATTTGTATATCATGAGCCTATTTCGAATAACTTGGCCGAAACTTTACTTCAACAGAAAATTAAATACCAATGATCTTATATATGAAAGGATCATCAAGCTCAGTTCAAAAATAATCCCATCATTGCATCTCAAATGTTGTTGGTCAATAAAAAGTTAAATATGGGCATTTCAGTAGTGCTTGTCAAATGAAAGGGTGCATGTAGTGTCACAACTTACAAAGGTCAGTAGACAGTCCTAATTTTTAGAGTTAAGAAATGATACAGTTGACTAGGTACATAAACATATGTTTATGAGATAGGCCTAAATGTCGTCAAAAATGAGTGGGTACCATGCAAAAAACAATGCTTAAGTTAAATTAGGCTAAGGTTTATAAGTTAATTGAAGGACCAATAATCAGTACCATATTTGCATTGTGTTGTTTAATTTATGCACTGGGCCTAGTTTGAATTGAATTGTGATTTGTAGCACGAAAGTTCCTACCCATTTCACGCAGTGAACAAAACCTTTTAACGTATAAAGGCATATATTTTTTTAACTTCGAGGCCTAATACCTCTTCCCTATCTAAGCTTTATTCTATTTTTTTTGTGCCTAGACTTAGTGTTTGTTAGTATTAACCTTAGTATTATGTTTGTGTTGAATCTTATGCCATGCAAAAATTGAATACTGTGTATGTTAGGCCTAGACCTAACGTTAGGCCTGTTATTATCTTTGTATGTTATGTTATGTTATTAATTTAGGTCTTTGAAGAGGAATTTAGTCGAAATATATGAACGAAATCTACACTTGTTGTTCTTTTAATTGTTTGTCTTTTTTTCAGCAAAAATGAAGTACACTAACGTTGCAGTAAGCCTACCTAAGCTAGACATGCAGTTTGTAACGATAAGACTGTAACTCGGCGTGCGATAAGACTGTAACTCGGCGTTTATCGAATATCGGCTCTAACGTTAGCCCCTAAAATTTTTAAGTTAGGACTATAATCTCGTAAGAATTGATATAAAATTGTGGTTTTTTTGACGCCAATTTAGGCTTCCAGAGTAAAAAAAAAAAAAAAAAAAACAGTTATTTTCGGTGAAATATGTACGGTTTTCGATTAAGTCCAAAAGCATTTTAGAGGAAAAATTTGCCTTAGATCAATCACCGAAAATCTCGTTTATTTGTTTACGTTTTCTGTTGACTCAAACGATGTACAATTTGGTAGATTGCGATGCGATTTGCCTACCAAAATTTGGTTTGTTTACAAAATTGCCGCCGGATGACGTCATTTTGCGTTTGGTGGATTAGGTCTATATGTCTGTTATATACGTGTATTTATTATCTTTCTGTTATCTATTTATGTTTGTTATCTCTATGTTATCTATGTATGTCTGTTCTATGTCTGTTTACTATCTGTCTGTTATCTATGTCTGTTTGTTATCTATCTGTTATCTATATCTATTTTTATGTCTGTTATATATGTGTGTTTGTTATCTGTCTGTATCTATGTCTGTTTGTTATTATCTGTTATCTATGTCTGTTTGTGATCTATCTGTTATCTATTTCTATTTCTTATCTGTCTGTTACATATGTTATATGTCTGTTAAATATGTCTTTTGTTATCTGTCTCTTATCTGTGTGTGTCACTGTCTTAGTCGATAGGTAAAGGAATTGGGTGAACAGAGACACGTGGCCCAATAATTAAAGCATATAGTTTTTGACATGTAAATCACACAAGTATATGAAGCAAAAACTTTAATAATTGAGGTGAATCTTTTAAAGGGAGCATCCTTTCATGTTAAATAATGAAAGAAAAGCTGACCCCGATTACACCAACTAACAGACTAACAAGGTACTTTTGCCACTTTGCACAGGCCCACGAAAAATTATTTTGCACGGGCCAACTAACAATTGAACAAGACATTTAGGCACAAAATAAAAGGGTTTTTTCAAAATAAAACTTTCAAATGATTTCTGGGCATTCTTTAATCTAGTGCAGGGGTACTGTTTTCATTTTTCAATAAAAATCAAGAACAACGTGTTTCAATAACACCAACAAACATAACATTTTGCACCATTTTTATAAGGAAAAAAGTTTCAACTTATAAAGAGGCACTTTCCATCTTGAAGGAGACATAAAGTCTGACATAATCCTTATTTCATACGATAGAATTAAAATAAGAAATTTGTGTGACCAAGTTTCATACCCCTCTTAAGTAATCAAACACAATTATTTTTTAATTTATAAAAAAAACTGTAATTCTACTACTAAATTAGTATATGGGGCCGCCATTTTGATTTCAAAACATGCAGGCTATGATGTCATCAGCTCAGCAGGATGTTGAAATGTTTTGTATTTCTTTAAAATCTACTACAAGATTTTAGGTTATGAGAATTTTGTT
Source organism: Chiridota heheva (assembly GCA_020152595.1). Classification (NCBI taxonomy): domain Eukaryota; kingdom Metazoa; phylum Echinodermata; class Holothuroidea; order Apodida; family Chiridotidae; genus Chiridota; species Chiridota heheva. The sequence continues at coordinate 2,853,660 of JAIGNY010000832.1, forward strand.
TCTTATGTAAGGGTCAAGGAGGTATTTGTGTACACATGAAATTAATAAAACATTTTGTTAAAACTGTGTGTCACATCATTTTGGAATAAAAATATAATCACATTTATAAAGAAATACATTAAATTCCTTATGTCCCTATTGTGGGAATTATGTCATCATGCACAATATTTCAATACAGAATTGAACAAATGTCAGCCTCCATGTGCCAACTTTTGACTTGCTGTTGTTGGTAGTCGATTAAGATTTGTATCCTTTATCATATGAAATAATGATTGTATCATAATTTATTTTTCTTTTAAAAGTATGTGATAGAACTTATACCCGGTTCCTTTGCATCATGAGTGTTGAGAGACACCGTATAAGCAGATAAACATAGGAGCGGCAATTCAGAAATTGTATTTCTATTTTTTTAATATGGACAAAAGCTTAAAATATACCTGCAACTACAATGATCTAATCAGATATTTTCTATGATCCTTAAGTTTTGAAAGGGTCCATTTTGTCCCCCATTAAAAATGTGTGTTCAGTGGCGGTGGGGAGAGGGGGTACCTTATCCCTTCCCGGCTGCAAGACATATTATGTTCAATACTAACCGATTGGGGTGAAACACGTTTTCTGGTAACACTAACAAGAATGGTAAGACTTTCTTCGACAGTGTCTGAAGAAAAGCTTGTAATGTTCGAGACCGCCTCCTCCAAAGCCTGGGAAATCTGCTGAGGGCTAAACAGACTTTCTACCTGAAAAATAAATTACTTTTGAAATAACAATTCTTAAAGAATACCACCATGAAACCCACAAAACAACCATGACACCCACAATACAATCATATCAGCCACGATACAACCATGACACGCACAATAAAACCAGGACGTCCACGCTACAAACATGACACTCACAATACGACCATGACACCCATAATACAAACATGACAGCCACAATACAAACATTACATCCACGATAAAACCATGAAACGCACAATACAACCATGACACCCACGCTACCAACATGACACTCACAATACGACCATGACACCCACAATACAACCATGACACCCACGCTACAAACATGACACTCACAATACGACCATGACACCCACAATACAACCATGACACCCACGCTACAAAAAACTCCAATACGACCATGACACCCACAATACAACCATGACACCCACGCTACAAACATGACACTCACAATACGACCATGACACCCACAATACAAACATGACAGCCACAATACAAACATGACACCCACGATAAAACCATGACACCCACAATACAAACATGACAGCCTCAATACAACCAGGACAACCACAAATTTGTGGGTGTTATGGTATTATTGTGAGTGTCATGGTTGTAGTGTGGGTGTCATAGCTGTATCGTGGGTGTTATGGGTTGTAGTGTGTGTGTCATGGGTCTATAGTGGTTGGCATCGGGTCATATCATTGTTATCATTGTCTCTAGCCTGTATATCACAATGTCAATTCTCATTCTTCCTGCAAATTGCTTATCGTAGTCATCTGATTAAAGTATTGGAACCGGAGGCACGTTCCTCCAATATTTCAGTCCTCCAATTGTTTCACAAATCTTGCCTCTATAAGCCAATATGAACGTTGTTTTGCCATATTATCAATTGATGTCGCACATGATTTTGACTGTTAATATGAATCATAACGTACATACGCATGTGTCTTTTATAACTAATTTTTACTCCTAGAAATAGAAACTTCGTAGGCTCCGCTCCCTGAACCACTCCCATCTGCCCATGACGTCATTTATGGACAGGGGGAAATCAGGCTCCCTGAAGCCTCCTAGCAGAATATGTCGGAAATGCTAAGTCCTTCGCCCAACTCTCAGTCCACCACTAATTCTAGTATGAACACTGCCCCGTTATGCCGCATGTGTTGCCCTTTCAGGTGCGATGTGTTGTCTTTGTATACATTATTGGCATAGAGCATTCAAAGTACTCTTCGCAAAAAGCATTTTCTAACGCTCATAGTACATGCATCAATGTGTCTCGTTCTCAATCGGGGATTATTGCAAAGTTTCGTCACATTTTGAAACCATGATCAGCAAAAAGACCAGCAAAAACATGAAACCAACGGCAGAGATTTCCGTAATGCCAAGTTTCAGATCGAGTTTTATATTCACTTTATGGCCGTTTCCTTTACGTATGAAATGATAGTATTTCACCGCATACAATTTAACAGTATCATTCCTGTACTATGTCTTAAGTTACACTAAATGTGGGCTTTTTTGTTTTTGAAAACCTTGCTGCCAATAAAAAGCAAAAAAATCCGTCAGAGAATTCAAATGACTTTTCAAACAGAGCATCTTGTAGTAAATCGCATGTAGTAATGTTGCTATAGGTGTAGGAACCAAGGGGCACGTTTAAATGACAAAAGTGCCCCTTTTTTAAATAAAAAGTGCCTCTCAATTACTGTCCCAATAGTAGGAAACTGGCGAATTTTGCAAGTCCCACGTACAAGGAATGTGTCCCCATTGGAAGTGCCCCTTTCTAAAAATGAAGTGCCCCTTTTACTTTACTTTGTTTTTTGGGTTTTGAGAGTGCCCCAATAGGTCGTCACCACCCCCCCCCCCTCTCTCCCACTCTCTCTCTCCCACCCCACTTTTCTAAAGCTTCCTACACCCCTGAATGTCGCCACTTCCGCAGTGGTTGTTTATTTGTTTGTCTGTAAATATTTCGACGATAACAAAACGTTGTATTGTGTTGTACATCTATCTTCACGTTAAAACGATAACTGGCATTTATTTTCTGGAATGAATAGACATTTAAATTGTTGGGTATGAATGGACTAATAAACTGCCCAATTATCATTTTTTCTCACTATTCAGAAATGAGATTTTATAGATAAGATACAAATTTTAGGCCAGCCTGCCTCTTATTCATGCATCATAAAATCTTTATTGTCATATTGATTATAAAACTGTTAGAAAAATTAATAATATTTTTTGTAAAATAAACGATTAAACAGAACGATATTATATTGATACACGGTGTCTGTTAAATGATTAGTTCAGGGGTCAGGCAAGTACATCTTATATGACTTTAAACTCTTAAAAGAAACAAAATGGTGAAAAAAGCATTCCAAAAATCTTATTTCGTTAAGGAGACATCCAAGTTTAAAACTCTTGTCTCATCTGTGTGGAAATGACTGGTTTATTAAGTCTACTACACACGGTTGGCGCCCTCATATTCACATTATTGAAAATAGTTAATACATTTTAAAGAAATTTGATACAACCTTTTTAATATTTTAATTATCTTTTATCAACTTTCTACAGGTAGTAAATTTTAATTAACTTTACTAAATTATATTACTTTTCTGATATATCATTGGTTTTTAAATCACGAGATTAAAGGAAAAATATGATAGAATACATAAAAAATGTGATGTCGCATTTAGTCTTTTTTTAGTCGTTTCTTTACAAATGATACCAAACTTTAAACTTCAATATCTCCTAAACGGAATAAGATTTTTAAATGATTTCTTCACCATTTTATTTCTTATGAAGTTCTCTTTTATTTAAGAAGGACTTACTTGACCACTGAACTATCTTTAATTAAAGCACCCTTAGCAGACCTTTGAACTATACTGTAACACTAAAATCGGGATCTCTCACCTTTAGGATGAAATGGATCTCCTCGTCGACATCCGTGAAGTTACATTTATTCATTCGTGCTTCTGACCATCCATCGATGTGACATTCTCTCGTCGCTAATGATCGGTTTTCTGATAATAATCAATCGAAACAAGGTGTTATATTGGACAGTCGGGATTCTGATAAGATTAAATCGAAACAAGATGTTACGTTGGACTGTCGGTTTTCATATAAAAATCTATCGAAACAAGGTCTTATATTGGACTGTCGGTGTTCTGATAATAATCAATCGAAACAAGGTGTTATATTGGACAGTCGGGATTCTAATAAGATTCAATCGAAACAAGATGTTATGTTGGACTGTCGGTTTTCATATAAAAATCTTTTGAAACAAGGTGTTATATTGGACTGTCGGTGTTCTGATAAAAATCTATCGAAACAAGGTGTTATATTGGACTGTCGGTGTTCTGATAATAATCAATCGAAACAAGGTGTTATATTGGACATTAGGGGTTCTAATAAGATTAAATCGAAACAAGGTGTAATGTTGGACAGTCGGTTTTCATATAAAAATCATCGAAACAAGGTGTTATGTTGGACAGTCGGTGTTCTGATAAGAATCAATGAAAACAAGGTGTTATATTGAACTGTCGGTATTCTAATAAGAATCAATGGAAACAAGGTCTTATGTTGGACTGTCGGTATTCTAATAAGAATCAATGGAAACAATGCGTTAGCCCCTACGGAAGCTCGGCGTTTTCAGCGTGATTTTGATAACTTTATTGTGGAATTCCACAATAAAGTTAGCGAAAAGAATATTTATATATATATATAAAGAGGAATATGATTTTCATATTTTTGATGTAAGAATAAACATTTGAGAAAAAACATTTACAACATTTGTTTTGTAAGGAATACAAATTGCAGAAATTGAGAATAAAAAGTACATAGAAATATATTCTCAGCACGAGCATTTAGTGCCCTCTCATGAAGCTCCATTGAGGGAAGTTGTCCCTTGGTCCCTGCCACTACGCTTCTGGTCGAAGCAAGGTGTTATATTTTAGATAGTCGGTTTTCTAATATAAAATCAATCAAAACAAGGTGTATGGAAGAATATACATGAATATTAAAGATTTCCCGATTAGCAGCAACTTCAATATTGATAGAAACTTAATTTCATCATCCCTCCCCCTCTATCATCTAACCCACCCTGAGTTGCAACTTCTAGTATCTCACACTCTCTGATTTGTTATCTCTGTTATCTAGCCCAATCTGACTTGTAACTTCTGTTGTATAACCCACTCTGAGTTGTAACTTATATTATCTAACCCACTCTGAGTTGCAACCTCTCTTATCTAACCCACTCTGAGTTGTAACCTCTATTATCTAACCCACTCTGAGATGCAACCCAACCTCTGTTATCTAGCCCACTCTGAGTTGTAACCTCTATTATCTAACCCACTCTAAGTTGCCGCCTCTATTATCCAACCCATTCTGAATTGTAACCTCTGTTCTCTAATCCACTCTGAGTTGCAACCTCTATTATCTAACATACTCTGAGTTGCAATCTCTGTTATCTAGCCCAATCTGAGTTGCAACTTTTATTATATAACTCACTGAGTTGTAACCTATATCATCTAACCCACTCTGAGTTGTAACCTCAATTATCTAACCCACTCTGAGTTGCAACCTCTCTTAACTAACCCACTCTGAGTTGCAACCTTTATTATCTAACCCACTCTTAGTTGCAACCAAACCTCTGTTATCTATCCCACTCTTAGTTGTAACCTCTATTATATCTAACCCACTCTGAGTTGCAATCTCTGCTATCTAACCCACTCTGAGTTGTAACCTTTATTATCTAACCCACTCTGAGTTGTAACCTCTGTTATCTAACCCAGTTTGAGTTGTAACCTCTCTCATCTATCCCACTCTGATTTGTAACTTCTATTATCTAACCCACTCTTATTTGCAATCTCTATTATCTAATCCATTCTGAGTTGTCACCTCTGTTATCTAACTCACTCCGAGTTGCAACCTCTATTATCTAACCCACTTTGTGTTTCAACCTCTATTATTGAATCCACTCCGAGTTGCAACCTCGAAGGGCGGATGGGGTCCGGGCTCCCCCGAGTTGCATCCTATGCTATCTAATCCACCTTGAGTTGTAACGTCTTTATGTGGTGCACAAAACCGACGTTCAATTATTGAGTCAGTGTCCTTTTGATATATCATTTGCATTTCCGTTTAAAACACTTACCGTTCAAACCGTTTTCGGACAAACTCCAACGAATAAACATGATCTTTCAACAAACTTGTCATAAATGTAAGTCGAGGAACGCTTCCGATGATTTCAAAATGGCACACCACGTAGGTATCTGTTGAAGAAAGGAAGTACATCAAATGGTTGGAACAAATTCTGACTATATATTCAACTCTTACAATATCTTGACTTAGCGAACTTTGCTATGTAGCAAGCATATAGGTTTTGGAACTGGGAGGCCAAGTGGCACGTACCCCCCCCCACAACTTTTCCCACTTTCCCAAAAAAAAAAAAAAAAGTGGCCTGTTTGAAAATGATGTTGCCTCTTAATTTTTCCACAATAATAGAAAACAACTGTTGTCCGTCCCTTATATACGAGAAATGTGTCTCCATTGAAAAGTGCCCCTTTCTAAAAATGAAATGCCCCTTTTAACTTTACTTAATGATCTACAGACTGGGGGAATATGAATATGCATATGACATGAAAAGTACAACCTTAGAGGTTGTTCCCCCGACTATTGAAACCTTTCTACACCCCTGGCAAGTGCACCACTCATTACCTCTCGTCACACCTTCCGGTTAAAATAAAATGTTCTTATTCTTAAACAGAGGAACAACTGAATAATCGACAATCTTGAGTTGGTGTGATGTACCTTTGTTCTAAAATGATTTTTGAAAACGGTTTGAAACGTTTATTTTTATTCTGCCTCTGCTTAACAAATTAAAATTTTGTTAGAGTTAATCTTTTTTATTTAATTCCTATTAGAGCATCACCTTTAACACTTTCATGAATTCCTCAGCAGCCCCTGGCACCTGGTTTCAGCAAAATTTTGCCTTAAAGGTTTAGCTCAGGGGTCAGTCAAGTCCATCTTATATGTAAGAGAACTTCAAAGGAATTACAATGGTGAAGAAAACATCCACAAATGTTATTCCATTCAGGAGATATTTTAGTTTAAATTTCGATATTATTTGTGTAAAAACGACTAAAGTCAGACTAGTTGTGACATCACAACCTCAGATTCCTTAAAATCTGTATCTATTATATCATACTTTGTCCTGGGATTACGTGAATTACAAATCACAGCATTACATATGTCAAGAAAGTGGTGTAACATAATCTTGTACAGTTGTAAGGGTAATTATAATTTACCATCTAAAGAAATTTTGAGGAGAATTAATTCAATTTTCAAAAAAGTGAAATAATTTTCTTTGAAAAGCATTGATTAAATGTGAGAAAGTAGACTTATATTACTACACCAGTCATTTCTACACAAATGAGAAAGATATGATATGTATATGAATAATTATTTGAATGTTTACTTCACCATTTTTTTTTTTTTTTAAGTCCTTTTGTAAAAGAAAACTTGATTGACCTCTGAACTAATCGTTTAATTTGAGTTTTCATTTGTATGACGAGGGACATGTCTCCGTAGTTTAATCAATCTTACCTGAAAAATTATGAAAAGCTGGATAATTGAAAATCCCAGCGTGTGTCTCCACTTGACCTACAACAAATGCAAAAACTCCAACACTCTCATTCACATGCGATATTGTATTGATGCTGTTTTGTAAGTCCACCACAAATACATCTGTTTGGTTTTGGATCGTAGATCCGGATAGCGTGGCATGCCCGTTGATCTTCAAAGAAGCAGTGCTGGGAATCGTAAACATGACTGTTTTCACTGAAGTAAAACGGGGTATCACTATTTTAGCTGGTAATGCCAAGTTTATGGGGGGAATTATATTAAATGAACTCTCAGGCTCTCGTTCCGGCTCGTCAATACCAAACACTTGCAGAACTAAAATCGGTTTTTTGCTCTGAATGGTCACTATCAAGTCTTTTCCTCTGTCCAGGGGTAGATCATAACATTCTAAACGGTCAAGAGTGACCGATGAATTTTTACTTCCCATCACAATGTTTAAATTAACTTTATCAAATGCACTAATAATTCGTACAAGTTGAGATGAAATTTGACCATATTGTGTAAAAAGGTTATAAGAATATCCCCACATTTGGACAGGTGGAATGAATGCAGATGACTGATGACACCTGAGTTTGTATAGTGGGTCACACTGTGGTCCCGCAACTACCAAGATTTGACCAGTCGATGAAACAAATGTCCCTGTTGGGTCGAATTCAAGCCAAAATGTTTTTGATTCGTTTATTCGTAACTTGACCAACATGGGAAAGTTTTTGTTGTACGTTACATCGTTATAGGTATAATTTCCACTGAAAAAGATGGTAGCGTTAGTTTTTGGTTGTTCAACTGCAGTTATTACCAAAGCTGAATGCCAACCCGTTATTTTATGAGAGAGAACAACATAATTGGTCCCTAAATGGTAAGCTGGTATGCCCAAATACCCGGATGAAGTCTTCTTGTCAGTCATCATACCATACAGAAACATCTCCCTGTCTGATTCTACGATGACGGTTGGAAATTGCAGTTGTTGAAAATGGTCATTGCCATGAGTTTTGTTTAAGCGCAGAAATTGGGAAAAGTTACAGTTACGTTGGTTGTATCGTTTCCTATTGTTATCCAAACTTTACATGGTGTGACGTCACAGCCAAAGAAGATCTCATGATAGGTCGATGCCGTGTCGTATATTGCCACGTTTGGGAAAGCATATTTTAGTATTCGAGAATGGGGGTTCGGTTCTGTAAATTAAAAAACCATATGTGAGTTAAATGTCTATGAACAGCCACGCACCGAAACGATCATTAAATTCTGAGTTTAATAGTCTTTAAATTGTTAAAATAGCATGTGTAGGCCCTAGTTTTTAGGTTATGAGTAATAAAGTTTGACATTTTTTGATATATTGAAAAAATGTGATGTTTGAACAGGAAAACAGAATGCTTTTATTTTTCTTTATATTTCTTCCCATAATTTCAGACCATAATGAAAATATTCAATTGCCTTCTCCAGCAAGGTTGGTTGTGAGTATGGTAAAGCTGACTGAAATCCTCTTCATTAGAATTATCTTCCTTTTCTAAAGAGAAATTATTGCAGAGGGTTAAAAAACAATAGATTTACATCATACATCACAAGAGTAACACAAAGATTAGCATATATGCCCATAATTGCACAAAAATCTTCCAAAAGCTGTAAAATGGCCAATTTTTAACCGATTTTGCTTAAATGTTTTGCTTTCTTCATATTTTTTAGTGGATTTTAAAACAATCTATTACCTGTCTGCCTGTATACCTGTCCAAATACCTTTAAACTGTTATCGAATGTGGTTTCCAAGCAGCCAAGATTTCTTTAATTTAATCATATTACTATAGACTTACCTAATTTTACTGCAATCAATTCAACAGGTAATGACAGGACAATCACAAGAAGAACAATTTCTGCATACTTAGCATACATGGTGTCGTTTATTTACAAACCGCTACAGAAATATATTGTGTCAGTTTTTGAGGAAGCAGCCGAACAATGCAAATTATGTATTTCGATCAATTGAATAATGATTCCAAAGCAACCAGAGGGTAAGGTTTCTTCAGAATGACGTTATATTGCCACAGATTCATTTTTTCTTATTTCCGGGATACAATTACCCGCATGAAGGCAAAGTTTTCGGCTTTAGCTGTTCAGTGAATGAAACCTGATGCGCATTATTCTGGTAAAGTAAAAAGCCACAGGTCCGGAGAAGAACTCGAATTATTGGAGGCCAATATGACATCGATTGTGATTGAAACATCATGAAATCATATCTTCGGTAGTTTACTTCCCCTCCCCTCCCCCCTTTTACATTCCCTCAGAAAACATCCAAGATGTGGTTTATATGACCTGATGACATTATAATTATACTATACTCTGTGAAAATCGGCCCAGCCCCAGGTATTACTCGTCCAAGCTTCCAATTGCTGAGGACAATATGGGGTCAAATTTTTAAGACATTTTAGGCCAGGGATTTGTTCCCTGATTAACTTACACAAGAGCCTTGTTTATCGATATAGAGCTACTCTCGACATACACAGGGTCAAACCGTGGGCAGTGGCTCCTTGGTCAAACGATTATGGAGACGTATTACTATTTTCACTTCTTTTGTTTTCAATTTTAATTTTTGCAGTCTCTCATTTTATTCTACGGATTTTGAAAAATCGTTCACTTAGGCCTAAATTGAAAAAGCGAGAAACTTGGCCCAGTTGCAGGCAGGGACGTAGGAGAGGTCACCTCCCGGGGGAAGGGGCGGGGACAAAAAAAAACCAAAAAAATTCCGTTGACAAGTACAACAATTGCACTGGTAAATGAACAATTTTCCATCAAAAGTTTTGGGAACTTTCTTCAATTTTGGGAAATTTTGACCATTTCTCGGGATATTTTGCCAAGTTTTCGGAATTTTGTTGTCATTGTGGGGAAAATCTTGGTCGCTTTTTATAAAAATTTGGCCAGTTTTTATAAATATTTGGCCAATTTGGAGGAAATTTATTTGGAGGAAATTTTACCAAAATATTCAATAATTTTGCCACATTTTTAAGTTCATATGAATAATTTCCCAATTTCAAGTCCCAATCGGGCAGAAAGTATGCAACCGGGAAGGGTAATCCGTTCAGGGGGCTTTCCCCCTTCTCCTCCCCCCACTTTCTACGCCTCTGGTTGCTATAAGAGGGGCGCCGGAAGGAGTTTTGGGTTGCTGGGACAAGAAGACGAGGGGTTTGGGAAATGTTTGGGGACATTTTTTGAAAATTGGTGGCATGAAATGAAATCTCTTGGCTTTTGGCACTTAAAAATCCTTGCTCAATATTGGGCATTTTTTGAAGAAAATCATCGCTTTAAAATAATCATAACAAAGGAGGCTTAAGAAAAAACAATGATCGGTCAATTTACCTGTCCCACCCGTTACGGCGCTCTTATATAGGGAATACATTTGGCACAGATAGCCGTCATAAACTGAACTCGTGGTCTGGTGGTCCCGTGGCTGTTATGGCAACCATTTAAAAAGATTTTGCGTCATGTTGAGTGGTTGCTTCTGCGATATTGGCTTGTAGCCAGGATTTTTCAACAGTATTATTTACCAATTCACTTGAATTTTGGAAAGTATATGATAGTTGTGTACATTGGCATGATTGGCGGTCGTACCTTGTTCCTAATGGTCACGGGCGTTTCTTGTAGAGCAATTTTAATTTTGATTTTTTCGTCTGCCAAAAACCACTCCATATCGTGAAGAGAAACGATAGGAAATTTATACAGTTGATGTTTTGTTTTTTTTCTTTTTTAAATGTTTTGGAAAATATCGTAATCATTTATGTTATTTTCACGGGGGTGGGGTAGGACACAGGCATTACGTTGGGAAATGATGTGAAATATCGGATGTACTGTTTAAATTATAGATATAAGAATCATGTCCTATCGACTCAACATCTGATCTCTGATCTTAGTCGGACAGAAATGTAGAATTTCGGATGTAATGTTTAAATCCGGGATATATCATCTGTGTCATACCGGACTCAGCCGGATATAAAATCATGTCCTCACGACTCTGCATAATTCCAACAACATGACCAATCTTAATCTGGCAATGATGTAAAAATTTGGGCAGGGTATTGTGTGCTACAAAATGATATACAGGTATTCAGCTCACTAATATCTGGTACAAAATTAATTTACATTGCAAACATTTTTCTTACTCTGTAGTACAGTCAATGATTTTTAACAATCATATTACAAAAAACTTGGAATACTATTGTATTGTAATCTAATTTGTTCATTGGATACTAAAGCGAAAACAAATGAGCAAAACTAAAGATTGCCTATCAATGAGAAAAGATTTTTCACTGAAATGTTCTTCAATTTGTGGTTTAATTTCCATCATTTTCTGGAAATTTTATTTATTATTTGGGAAAATTCCTTTATTTTGGGGATATTTTCTTCAAATTTATGTAATTTTTTCAATTTTTTGTTAATTTCTTTCAATTTCTGGGAAATATTAGAATTTTCTATAAGTTAACCATATTGTTCTTATTTGACCTAATTTCCCTTTAGTTTTACCTAATTTTTCAATTTGATGTAATGAACTTCCCAATTTCACCTCCCAAGCGGAATAAAAGTATTCAGTCCCATGTACAGCAACTTAAAAAAAAAAAAAAACCTTTTTTCTTTAGCAGCTAATTACATCGATAGAAAAGTATCTTGATGGGGGCTGGACTGCAGGAATCCTTTTCCAACTTCATTTGATAAATATTTCAGGTATGTACTTGTTCACATATTCATCTCCATTGCAATACAGTAAATATCTGCGAATAGACTTCGAAGTTGTAACGAACAAATTAACACTATATATTTTTACATAACATGAACTCAGGATTTATTTATAAGCCTGCATGAGCTACAGTAAAACAACAATCCCTTTCATGAACAACCCTCAGAGGAGACCAATTTCAAATCCTTTAATACTGTGATCAATGGTGGACTATTTAGCACTTCATTATCATTGAAGGCGGTCAAGAGGCATATAGAGCCACAGAAGTCAAAAAGAGATCATTTTTACCACAGTATCGCCTTTTCCTGATAAACCAAAGCATGGACCATCAATTTGATGAAATATTAAAGGATTTTATAGCAGAAATGCATATATATATATATACAAGCAAAATGATACATTTCCATCAAATTTCGGTAAATTTCCTTCAATTTTTGTGAAATCTCCTTCATTTTCAGATAATCATCTTCATTTTGGGAAAAGTTTCATCAATTTTTGGGATATCTTCTTTGTTTTCAGGAAATTTGCATCAACTCTTGTAAATTTTCGTGAAATTGTCTTAATGTTCGGGATTTATTTTCATTTTTCACGAAATTTGCTTCAATTTTCAGGAAATTTCCTTTATTTTTGGGATATCTTCTTCATTTTCAGGAAATTTGCATCAACTCTTGTGAATTTTTCTTAATTTTTGTGAAATTGTTGTCTATTTTGTGAAAATTTCATCAATTGTCGGGAAATTTCCATCAATTTTTGGTAAATTTCCTTCAATTTTTGTGAAATCTTCATTTTGGGGAAGTTGTCTTCATTTTGGGAAATTTTCATCAATTTTCGGGAAATTTGCTTCAAGTTTTGTGAAATGTCCTCAATTCATTTTCAGAAACCCAAATTTCAAATAATTTTACGACACCTTCCCCCACCCCCTCCGCCCTCCGCCCTCCTTACATATAGTTTAACATGATAAGAGACTTGATAAGATTTTTGTAGGTTTGTTAGGACAAAAATCAAATCTGGCCCCTAATGTCAAATATCTTCCTACGTCGCTTATATATGTACCTCACATATGGACTTCCCCTCCACCCCAAGATCAAGGTGGGAGTAGTAGAGAAAGGACAACAAGTTCATGAACAAAATTGATGTGTTGTTTCCTGATTACAAGATGGAAAGTTTGTGGAAAATTTGTGTCACTAAAAAAAGTCAGCATGACTTTAAAGTAATTATAAATGGTAGTAGTTACTCTATTGTCAGATTGTAAATGCTTTCAATCTTGATAATATGGCAAAAGGTCTAACCATCTGACCATGGTGCTAAGTCAATACACGGCAAGACCTTATGCATTTCTCCTAAATTAATCAAATGACATTTATTGGTGCTAATTTGCACTAATGGAAAAAGAAAACAATACACGAAAGGAAAGGGTCCTTTATGAAAATGCATTTTTATTTCAAGGTCTATGGACATATAGCAATTTCTACTGATTGAAATATTATTAAAATCTGAGCAGATCAGAGCAATTTTAGTTTTAGAAGATACACTGTACGGTTAATCAAAGTTTGATCAGTTTTTGAATTGATGCTCAAAATCTTTATTTAATTCTTTTCAATTTCTTTCCTAAATTTTAGTTACTGAAAGTGATGGAAAAGTTTATTTCCTAGGAGACGTGGTAAAGACTCAAAACATGTTTTTTTTTATCAGAATTTGCTACACCACTCCAAAGAATTACGATACACATTTAATTAAACAAAATGATTTACAAAAGAAAATTCAATGGTAGCACAGTAATATAAAAAGATTTGTATAAATATGCAAACGATGACAGATTTAAAAGCACTGTATAATGGTTAACAGTTAACCACTGTTGATGATATTATTTGTTCCTATAACAGTTTTTAATATATTCTTAAGCAATTTAGACGATGTTGCCTCTACACATCCATAGACCTTAAATTTCATTAATGATTTTTAAATGTTCTAAATATTTATTTATTGTCATTTCTTTATTTTTTTAACAGATGCTGATCTAGCCTAGCCTGTGAAATGTGGTAACAGCTCATGAAACACCAATACAGCGCCAAAAAATATGTTGAAGGGTAGACCAACAGTGGTCATTAGAATGGAGTGGATGCTTGACGCTAAAGTAACCCATTACTGAAGGTACTCAGAGGATCGTTCCAAGTACATTCAGTTAGGGATTGATGCGATTTGTATCGAAAAGAACTTTCATGTATTGTTGAAAATTTTATCTGAATTTGTTTAAAATCCACTGTAAATGGAAACAAAATTCCCATTTTAATATTTTGCAGGTGTATGAACATTTAAAAAGACAACGTAAACTAAATTTATTTATAAATGGTTTAAAAATTTTCACAAAATCAGTAAAGAAATTAACCGTTTTACAGCGTTTTAAATTTTCAGACATAAATATATAAACTTTTATAGCTATAGGTAATTTTATGTTTTCGCCTACGTTTGTTTGTTTGTTTGTTTGTCTGTTTGTTTGTCATCACGATATCTCAAGAACTGATGATTGGATTCTGATCAGATTTGGTGTTTGGTTTTGTTATTGCTTAAGGAAGAAGTGGTTACAATATGATACATATTGGAATAGGGGAAGGGTGTAAATGGGAAGGGGGTGGAGACAATTTATCTCTCATCAAGATTTCTCAAAAATTGATGATTGGATTTGAATTAAATTTGATGTGTGGTTTGTACGGTTTTTGCTTTAGAAAGACGTGATTACAATTTGGGACGTATTGGAGTAAGAAATGGGCAAAAAGGGAGGGGTGGGGATGTTTTAGGATGAGTTTGTCATCATCATATCTCAAGAAGGAGTCACTGGATTTTGATTAAATTTGAGCGATATTGGAACAGGGGAAGAGTGCAAATGGGGTGGGGACATTTTGTCTGTCATCAGGATATGTGTAGAACTGATGAGTGGATTTTGATTTTTTTTTTTGCTTAAGGAAAAAGTGATTAGAATTTTGGACATATTAGAAAAGGGGAAGGGAAAAAATGAAGGGGTGGCAATATTTTAGGGCAAGATTTATCAACACTTAGTTGAAAATTTCCAATGGAATGTGCTGAACAATGAACATGCCATAGAAGAACAACCATACAATGAATTTTCTGCACTCAAAGAAAATCAAGTGAAGTGGTCTCTGGTATCAATGGAATCAAAACAATTGGTTTCTGCCATGAATGAAAAATGATGGAATGTGAATCTACCTTGTATAGAGCTCAAACAATGAATGCTTAGCCTGAATTAAACTTAAAACAATGATCACGAGAGATGATCCTCAAGAGTTGAGAATGTAAATGGCAATAAGGATCAACAGTCAGAAAGACTGAAAGAGATTGTTTGGGGTTATAAGTTGTTGGGTCGAGAATTTCCGAGGTAGATTGTATTCCGGTGGGGAATAAAGAGGGGCGGAGGTATGCGCTCTGCAGAGTGCTATAATTCTAGTTTGTGATGTATTGGTGCCCTTAGTATTTTCCTATGTAAATTGTTCTTTTTTAAATTCTTTAGTAAATGTTGCAGTAAATGTAAGTGCTTACCATACCTTCCATCAAATTCTTTGCAGGAATAGGCTTCCAATAATTTTGATGGACAGTAAGGCGGGAAATAAACTGAACAAACTTACACGAAGATTTTGCGATGTTGGACTGGGTAGACGGTTTCCATTTAGTGAAAAAAAGCTCCAAAACTTATGCTGTTTTCAAAATTAACAAAAACTGATGTGCTAAGATTTTAAAGCTATTTTAATCAGTATACAAATTGCTATGCATCCATATACCATAAAGACATCTTAATGTTGTACAGTAGTCTTAATATGCAAATTTGTATGTGAGGTTGTATGTACAGTATGACCAGGGAAATCCACATAATAAGTAATCCTGCCATGCATGGCTCTCTCAGTCATTTGAAACGATTTTAATCTTTATGACAGTCAAATTGTGTCATGCGTAAAAAATCAATTCAAAACATTTATTATGTGTTATTTCAAAACTAAAAGTGTTAGCTTGGAAATTATAAAGACTGAACTGCTGAGATTTTTTATGTTCATTTTAATCACATAGAAATTGTTATGTATATGTCAAGGCAGTTTTCTTTTTTAGGGGTACAATTTCACAGCTTTCTTAGAATGTGATGTCAATTGCAGAAAAACTTAATGTCTTTTTAGGAAAATACTGATTAGTTTGATACGTTATAAAAGAAGTCTGGCACTTGGTCACGTTTGTCCTGAAGAGATATGACAGTTATACAACAGACAATTGTATACATGAAAGTAGCCTAACTTATAATTTAAATAATTTTGTTGTTGTGTGGACAATGTGTAGAGGCAAAATTAGAAAACTTCTAAAGTGTATTAAAATTCATGAAATACCAATATGTTTTAACTTGAGGCCCAGTGTATTGCAAGCATTTATGTTTGTACAAGATTTTCTTACTGCATTTAGTTTCACAAGGCTTCATAAACAAATCGTAAGTTAAGTAGGAATATAAACTTGGTTTTGATGTTTGAATCATAGTTTATGGCTAGTTGGACATAGTTGATAATTATCACCAGATATTAATATAAAAGTTACTAATCATTTCCGATGCTGACAACTTGACATGCTCATGTGCTTGAATTTCAGGTTCAATGGAGTACTCAGATTTTTTTTATTTGCACATCTTTTAAAGCAAATGTAGTAATATTTTCATTTCTCTGTTATCTGTATTGTAGAGAAAATCATTATTGTATAATTAACGGTTACCTATGAATGTTGAGAAATTTAAAAATTCCAAACTGAAACTTTGTGTTGTTACTGTTTTTTTGTAGAGCAGGATTTTTATTTGACCAAGGATTTAGTCAACTGGAGCCATTTTTGTAGTCAATTTTACCACAAAATGGTCAGAAGATTTGACCAAGCTGCGGTGGTCAACAGATTGACTAAGTGTTTATGGTCAAATTTGACCAAGTGAGGAGTGATTTATGCACCAAACCATATGTGGTCAAATTGACCAAGTTGGCTTGGTCAAAAATATTGGCCACGCTAACTTGGTCAAATTTGACCACATATGCGTCGGTGCATAATTCACTTCTCACTTGGTCAAATTTTGACCATATTGTTGTCAAATTTGACCATTCTTTTTTTAGAGTGTGGACAATTTGTATATACCACTTTAATTGAAATCCGTTGCTGATAAGGTATATAATTCATAAAAGAAGAATGATAGCATTTTTCAGTTGCTTAAATAAACATTGAAGCGGTCTAAAATCGCCCAAATCTCGTATGACGTCATACAGTCGTAAAGGTTTACTAGCAAACGACAAGTTTCCACGCACAGTTTACGTTCATTGAGCAATTCTAAAGCACTCGAAAATTTGATATATTTCATACTTTTAATCCAAAAATAAGACTGCATCATGCCTATATGTGTTAATACCCCCCCCTACCTCACCCCAATATCTCGAGGTCGGCCCTATGAGCAGATGAGTAAAAGAAGTGAAAGTAAATACATCAGTGCTTTTGTGGTGGTGCTTATGCATCATCTTAGCAGCACTTTAAACACAAAACTGGATACAAAAGCAAAACAAAATTGTCAAATTTACCTTTTTATAGCAAATTTCAATCATTACATGAAATTATATTGTAATTTTAGTAATGTACCGGTAAATACGCACATGTTGATTATAAATTCCAAACAATTACTCGATATATTTGATACCAAAACGGTCTGAACTATATATAGTGTGGAAGTAAAAATAATGTTTATTGAGATGGCTCGAGTCCTTACCCGTGAAGAAGGCTTGACAGCTTGAAGGCCACTTATCGTGATTAAAATGTGACAGCGTACGTTTTACTCCAAATGATACCGAATTGGCTTATCAATGCTTGTGCACATTGTACCATTGTATTTCGATCAATCAAAACATACGAATTGAATTATATTTATCTCGTGCGTTAGAGGCGACAACTGGCCTTCAATT
Source organism: Chiridota heheva (assembly GCA_020152595.1). Taxonomy (NCBI): domain Eukaryota; kingdom Metazoa; phylum Echinodermata; class Holothuroidea; order Apodida; family Chiridotidae; genus Chiridota; species Chiridota heheva. The sequence goes on from JAIGNY010000832.1 coordinate 2,871,716, forward strand.
GTAGACAACATATTAGAGACACGTTATCTTGGTTATAGACCGAGTACATGTGGTAATGCAAATTTCAATTAGTACATCAATTTTAAAGTCCATCTGTTGTGATTAAAATATGGCGGTGTACATATTATTCCAAGGCGATGCTGATTGACCTGTCCATGAAAGTGCACACTTGTGTATTGACCAATCAAAACACACGAATTGAAATTTATTTACCTAATAATAATAATGATAATAATAATACATTTTTATATAGCACATTATACCAAACGGACTCAATGCGCTTTACATAAACAAATATAACATGAGAAAACCTTAAGATACAAACAGTAAGAGAACAAAAAACCATACTTAAAAAGATACACGCAGGATAAAATTACAAGGTCCAATGAGGGTAACTCATAAAAAAGGTGTCTTTTCAATACACTCTTAAAAATATCTAAAGTAGGGGCATTTCTGATGTAGAGTGGGAGACTGTTCCAGAGTTTGGGGGCTGCAGATTGAAAAGAACGTTCACCATAAGTCTTGGTGTTAATTTTTGGCGGCTTCAAGAGAATAGCACTGTTAGATCTGAGTGAGCGAGTTGGTAATTGCAAAGAGCTTCTAAGGTGAATAATTTGGAAATATAATTTGGAGCAAGACCATGGATGACTTTGTATGTGAGGGTGAGAAGCTTGTAGTTTATTCTTTCACATATAGGAAGCCAATGAAGCTGGTGGAGAATTGGTTTAATGTGAGATTTCTTACTTGTGAGAGTAACTAATCTGGCAGCAGTGTTTTTAATGCGCTGAAGCTTTGAGATTTGTTGAGAAGGAAGTCTAAATAAGATACTGTTGCAACAATCAAGTCTGGATGATACAAATGCGTGAATAAGTGTCTCAGTCGACTTTTGATAAAGCGAATTTGGCTGATTTTTCTGATGGCAAGTGAAGCGGAGCGGCATATATTATTTACATGTGGCAACAGTGTAAGCTTACATGTAACCTACATGTTAGAGACGATAACTGGCATTTCAGCTACTGAAATTTTGATGAAATATTTGTCAATTTTTAAAGGAGACATAAAATCTGGCTTTTTCTTCCTTGAATATAATAATTAAAAGTCATCTGAAGAACTTGCACACCGTTCAACACAATTTAGCATATATTTTCAAATTGATTAAACTATTATTTCTGTCAATATAAACTTACGAGGGAGTGGCCATTTTGTTCATACGCTCTATAAAAATGATGTCATACACCCAGTAAACATTATAATTTTAATGTATTTCTTTATATTCTATTTCAAATTTGTTAAATTCTAGGAAATAATTTGTCCTTTGCATGGGTCTATAAATTTGTATTTGTATTTGATATTTATGATTCAAGCCCTTAGAACTCACGTCAAAACATTTTGGAAAGAAAATTTCAAAGAAAATTTTAAAGAAAGCAATTATGTGTGCTAGCACAAAGGCAAATTCTCATCATTGACATGATTTCAACACAAAATGTCTAGATGGCAGTGTCCAATGTCACAACTTCATACTTGGATAATTTGAGAATTGAATAAGATTTTATAATGGGAGGTGCATTTATTTAAAGATCACATTTACGTACAAATAGCAATTTATTAGTTGATGCATTTCCACCACTCACTTACAATGAATCTCAAATGTGGACACTATTATAATTTCTTACGATGACATAATATAACTTTGCAATACAAGCCTTTATATAATATTTACACAAGTAATGAAATTTTACACAAGTTATACATTTCTACTGGCAGACTGGAATAGCTTACAAACGGAATGATTTAAACACGAAAGATACATTCAAAAAATTAAACGAAATACAAACACACAACTAGAACTGTCGGAACGACAACATGCTCGACTTTTCAAAGTTAGTGTTGAGAAAAGGCTTTTTGAGGGAAGTTTATTGGGAGGTATAAGCAGTAATGGGGCAGTTGTTATTGAGGGAAGTAATATGCAGTAATGGGGCTCAAGGCAGTTGTTATTGAGGGGGTAATACTGGGCGTAATGGGGCTTAAGGCAGTTGATTCAAATTTTCCCCGCGATTTAAAAATGCACTTCCCTTTTCTTTTGTTTTTGATTTTCATAACAATTTTCTAAACGTGTCAAAATATCTTGGAGTTGTACCAGATGTTTTAAAGCTAAAGGTTTAGTAACTCAGAGCATTTAATAGCACTCTCTATGACTGAAACTCTTCTTTTAATTATATCCATTGAAAAACAAAACGAGAGGCCCTTATTATGTTAATGGACCATTAAAATATTAATTTTAAATTATTAAAGAAAACATGTGTGTTAAGCAGCATGAAAAATGTACAAGTGTAAAGCAACATTAAAACAGACTTATATGTGAGACAATATTGCTTAATGTACAACAAACGATACAAATCCCCTCACCACTGATAACACACCTCCCACCCTCTGCCCCACATGTCATCCTACACATCTATACAATCATGCAATTTCACATGAAACCCAAATTTGTCATTCAAACAAATGACATGCATGCCAACTGAAATCTAGACGACACCCACCACATGTCCCACACACCATTCCACCCTATCCAACATGCCATCCCACTTTTTCTCACATGCCATTCCACCATACAATCCCACCCTGTCCCACATGACATCCAACCCATACTAATTTCTCCATCTACCAATCACCATGCCATCTTCTACCTAACATTCCAGGTGAAATCCTATCCGAATATATGACAAGTTAGCACATGTCCCTTAAAAATATTAAAATCAAAGTCTTTAGTGCTTTCTCTCACTAAAGCACTCGTTGTTTGTGTTTTTTTTCATCCCAGGGACACTTAAGTTCTATTTTTTTAAAGCGAGGGCTCTTTTGGTTGACATTTTTTTCATACGAGACAAATATCTTAATTGCTATTCATGTCAGGAATGTCATTATCATAACAAACAAACAAAAAACTTCAAAACTGTAACCGAACAAAAAACTCCTCCAAAAACTTTAACGGAGTGTCGGACGCCAACACCAACGCCAGAGGTGGTAGAACAAATCTCCCCATTCTTCGAATAGTCGAAGTCAAACTGTAAAAGTGAAGGAAAAAGAAACTGCGGAAACATCTTTTAAAGAATTTTCTCGATTTTACCCTTAAAAATATTGCTCTCAGTAATCTGCAAATCTTACTGATGCAGCTTTGCACTTTTGGGAGAAATTTTTACTTAGATTTTGCACTCTCGAGAAAACTTCATCATATTCTTCTAAACTACTAAAGCATGTTGACTCGCTATGCTTTTGCAGCATCCCACTCTTGTCTTTATGGGGTTACCCTTACCAAGTAGCATAGTTTGCATTCAACAAATGCAAGTACTAATAATTTTAAGTCGACAACACAATTATTTCAATTTCAATGGAAAATAAGTCGTTCTGATGATGATGATGATGGTCTCCAAAAATGAATTTTATTGGACGATAAACATTGAAACGTGTTGCGCCATCAACATCTGTTTGTATTTTGGTTTAAATCGACCACAAATAATTAGAAAATTGTTTAAAGGGTTAGTTCAGTGGTCAAGAAAGTCCATTGATCTCGTATGAAAGAAGATGTCAGAATGGCAAAAAAAGCATTAAAATCTTATTCCTTTAAGGAGATATTCAAGTTTAAACCTCTGTCTTTACTATATTCTGTTTTGAAATACTTTTCTGCGTATGGTGCTGTACTTTTTATTATTCCGAACATTCAAAGATTTCACGAAGATAATTAATTTTATGAAGAAATTAATTTTCTCTTATTTAGAGTAAGATATATGGGCAGATGAGCAAACCATGTTCTTGTTAAAATATTTAAATAAAAAATGTTTCTAATAACTTAGAAAGAGGTATATTCTTCACTATTATAAATAAGAAACGAAAATTCATTAACAGTTTAAGCAATTATGCATATATTCCCATCGCTTAAAGGTCTATGGACAGGTACATAGTGTAGAAGAGAACATTAAAGACGCAAGTTTTCTGTTCAACCACTGACCGAAAAGAATCAGTTTAATAGTTTTTGAATTTTGAAAATAGCATGTGTAGTTTTCAATTTATGAAATTTTGAATTTGTTTTTATCACATTGAAAAATGTGATGTATTCAGGAAAACACGTCAAAATGCTTTCGTTTTTCTTCCCTTTATTTCAGACCTTGAAAACGTTCAAAATGCCTTCTCACATATGGAATGTTTTACCATAAAAGGAGCATAAGGAAAACAATTCGCGGAACTAGCTGTGATAAGCTACAGAAAACTATAAATAAACTTGGGAGGACTTGGATTGTACCATTATTATGCGGGTTGGTTTTAAGAACAAAGTCTCAAAAGTATATTCAAAGGATATAATGAACAGATATTAATTCATAAAGAAAGTTGAATAAAAAGCATAGTTCTTAATTTTTGGCATCATAATCATGCAACCTAACGTTGTCGTTATTCTTCGCTCTTGCACTTCTTTGTTCCTGATTGTTGTCGATAATATTTCAGCCAAATAATGTTTTAATTTCTGATGAATACAGTCGGGGAAAGGGAGAAGGGGGGGGTGGCACTTCCATATGTGAGGTATATGTAAAAGTGCCGCCCAAGAAGGTGCCTTTTTTTGCACCATTTTCGTAGTGCAGGTGTCTATTCTTACTATAAAAAATAAAACAATTGTACTAATTAATTTTTTATAGTAAAAAAAAAACAATGTATTTTTTCATCATTTTCGTAGTGCAGGTCGCAAAAAAATGAGGTTTTACTGTGTTAATTTTGTACCGATGTTCCATTTTTACAATATTTTCGTTGAATACTCATACTGCAGGTATCAAAATTGACTTCTTTATACTGCGGGTATCAAAATTTTATAATTTCACACTGCAGATACCAAACAATCTGTCATACTGCGGGTATGTTTTTCGGTTGGTAGGCTGCACAACCCTACCACTTTTAGTATGAAGTGCCCCGCCTCCGGGAGGAGGAGGGGGGGGGGAATACAGTCATATGATAAGAAATATATCGCAGTGTAACAAATTATACAAGAAAACTGTTAAAAATGGAAGAAAATCAGCCAAAATCCGACATTGTAAAACGCTTAATCGCCTCTTTACAGCATGTTGACAATATAAAAACAACAGAAACCCTCTGCACACAATAGTACAGTCCACGCGGCTTAGGCGTGTTAAGATTATATCAGAATTAAATCAAAGGGATACATAAGCGGACGCGAAATGTTTTCTCTAATCGCCTTCTATTTGTTAGAAAGTACGGGCCCTTTTTTGCACCAATCACGTTGGATTTTATCAATATTACCGTAATTATAAAATCCAAAAGATATATCTTAATTTTCTAATAAATGTTAAATATCCAAAAGATATAAGCTAATTGTCAGGCCGTGTGAAATGGACCCTCAAATACTTTCATTTAAAAGTTGCAAAGGTCAAAGCGGCGATAACCTTGTGATTTTGCTTGCGCTCTCATTGAAAACAGGAAAAAACACATTTTATAGTTCACAAAGTACGGTATTTTTTTTGGATAATTAAATGAAAATGGGACGATAGATAATGAATTGAAGTTCTCTATACCGTTTGAAATAAAACATAATATTTAAAGACTCTTTAGATATAACGTTTGAAGAGCAAACTATGTGCGATTTTTTAGAGCGTTTGCACAGTTAAGGAAATAAACATTCCCATATGAGCTTGAGATTGGTTGGGAAAATGATAAAAACCAAATTCTCTTCATTAGAATCATCTTTCCTTTTCAAAGAGAATTGACAAAAGGTTTAAAAACAATGGATTTTCATAAGAAATTGGAGACTTATGTCCTGTTTATACATCACACGAGTAAAAGTGAATATTTGCCCATATTTCCACAAAAACTTCAAAAGCTGTAAAATGGCCAATTTTGATCGATTTTGATGATTGTTTTTGCTTCCTTCATCTTTTGTAGTGCGACCTCTACATGTCCATATACCTTTCACGATGTCGTAAATAAAAAAGTGATTGGATTTGAAGAGTCAATTAACTTCGTCTTACAGGAAGGAATCTGTCATTGGCTTAGCAGTCTTTATTTCAATCTTTCGGTTTTCTAGAGCTGTACTTATTTTCTTCCTTGGTCCCAATCCGAGTCCCATTTTAAGCAAATCCTCCTCCTTCAGTAACATAAGAGCTTTCAGGTCCACATCTTCTTCGGTAAATAGTGGGAGATAATCAGACAATTCATTCACTGCTAAAAACAGCTGTAAAGGAGAAGATATGTTACTGGGATCGTCGTCGTCAAAATTTTCATATTCTTCTGGTCCAGAGCTGAACGTGCTGAGCCTTTTATTTATTGGTAAGTCGGTGACATCGTCCAGGTTATCGGTTTGGCCAAAATTCCCGTTTTGGGCAGGAATGGACGGCATAGATAGAAGGGCTGATGCCGTAGCTCTTGAAGTGTTAGCTTTTAACTCTGGGTTTACCCCTGGTAAACCATCTACATCTTCATCAGCTTTCGTGTTGTAAATTCCACTGTAATGACCATCTGCCATGTATGTCGAGATTTGACCTGACCTTCTCCTTGACATGTACCGACCAGATACAGTCGATTGACCTTTTGAATTGACGCTTTTCCTCTGGTAGTGATCTTGCATAGGTGCCCCTCCGTTAATAACACTATTGCGTTGTTTCTTCTGGTTTCTACCAATTGTCTTCTGTTGTAACTTTTGAAACTTCTTGATGCGGTCCTCTGCGTCCTTCGTTGCCTTTTCTCGCTTCTTTGCAACATCGCGTTGGTTACGTTTGATTTTCTGTTGTGATACATCGTCCAAGATGTCTACACAGTCCTGATGTTCGTTTTCGCCTGCTAACTGTAATGCTGTGCGTAAATCATTAGTCAGGGCCCAAATGTTGCAACCAAATGATGTCAAAAAGGTTACAACTTGGATGCTGCCCTTCAGAGCTGCAAAATGGAGCGCTGTATATCCTTGGAAGTCGCACAGGTCAGGATCTCCCCTGGCAAGAAAGGAAAGAACTTTCGTAAATTGCAGTGAAGCTAATAAACAAGCTAATAGATCAAACAATCAATGTGGTATATCGTTACAATGGTGACTGGGAATATGGACATACCTTTAAATAGAAAAAATATATAACGAGAAAAAAATCAACAGTGGCAGAATTTGAAGAACAAAACTTTAGATAATCACAAAAAGAAACTAGTTGACTTTATCTTGCTACATCACAAATTCCTCATATAGAATTCTTGAACAGCAAAAAACAAAAAAAACGGTTGAAGTGTGACTATTTCAAAGATTTTAACAATAAGCCTCTCCAACTCCTTAATATACATACGAAACAATTCACATGTCCTACCCCAACCGTATAGTTACGCCCCTGTTCGCGCGTTCAGGCTGTCTGAGTATCGATATGTTTTATTCATTTCGACCCATTTTTGGTCCATTTTGTTCCACTTGGATCCATTTTGTCCCATTTTAGACCCATTCCGCTATTGACAAATGATCCTCGATATTTTGCAGCATCAGCCGAGTCGGGAGGACAAGATTGTGATATCTAGCCGATTCGAGCATGATGATTCAGATATTCAGTGTATCTCTGATTTACACAGGCCTACATCCGACATTTTACATCTCTGCGGAGGTGTAAGAAGCTTTCGAAAAGTGAGTGGGGGCACGGCCGCTTAAAGGGGCACTTCCGCCCCCTTGTCTGTATTAAGGAAAGTAAAAGGAGCACTTTTCCAATGGGAATACGTTCCCTCGTATATAGAACTAACGAAAGTCGCCAGTTTCTTACTATTGGGTCTGACTCAGTAACTAATTTCATTTTGAAAGGGCATTTTTGTAAAAAAAAAAAATAAGGTGCGCCCATTCTACCAGTTCTTGCACTTTGACAGAAATTGAGGGCACTTATCATTTTACTCTTGCATCCACTAGCACAAAAATTAGCATACTGGATCGAGATGGGACTCCGAATCATCAGAATTATTATGTTTTTTAAATTGGACCCCATTACCAGAGAAGCTTTTGTGTAACGATCTCACAATGTTATATAAATATAAAAATAATCTTTGTCCTGCTTATTATCTATCAGTATTATCGTATTTGATGAAAGTATTGGTCATCATACAAGACAAAGTAAAAACGGCATTTTGAAACTCCCAAAGTGCAGAACTGAAATGTACAAACGACCCTTCTTTCTTATGGCACCCAAATTATGAAATATCCTCGATAATGAAATTAAAGCATGCAAAATTTTCTAAATCCTTCAAATGCCGTCTCCATCGCAACATTATTACTGAAATTATTACCAGGTCAGCTAGCTTTTAATTCCTAGCCCAGTTACCTTTTGAAACCGCTTTTTATCATCTCAATTATATTCCTTTTTATTATTTCAATTATCAAGCGTTTTACTTTATCATTAACATGATTTTTTTCAATTATCATGCTTTTTACTTTTTAGATTACCTGTATAATTATGCCTTAAATAAATTTGATTTATTATAGTAATTAAAAAAAATATTTAATTCTATTTAATTTGCTTTGAATGCCACTATCATTATTTTATTAATACCAAGTATTATGCTTGCTCGGTTTTAAGTTCAATGTTTTATATTTTCTGTGCGTTATGCGTTTTATGTATACAACAGGGTCTTGTGGAAGACCAGCACTGTTGCTGAACATACAGGTCATCTTGTATAAATACTGAAATATGTGAAATAAATAAATGAAAATATTCAATGAGGCACTTTTGTTATTTTGCAGAAAAGTGGGGAAAGCACGTGCTAGTTAAACCAAGGAAGTAGAACAAATGCTTTCGTTAAACTGTGTTAACCTTCATGAAGGTACGGTATCTTTAACGTAACTGAAAGTAATTTCGTCGTACCACATCTTCATCTTAAATGATGAGTGGATAGTTCTGTTTTAGTTAAATATTTCTTTCATTCCATTGGCTATGAATACACTTTTGCAAAGTCTGCACATTTTTTTTCTACTGACTCTGGTTTCTTGGACTGAAATTTTGCATTAATTATTTAATGACGTTAGGAATGTGCAAAAAGTTATCTTGAAGTTTTAGGATGTTCCACTAATTGTAGGTTGATTTTATTGCTGAAAACTTTTTTTCATATAATTTTATAAAACATCAAGAAATTTGTAAATAATATAATTATACTTTATAAGAATTTTTTTTTAAATAATCTAAAACATATTACCCTGCTAAAATGTTATATTATACCCCGATCGCATTGTTTTGAACTTTGACTGTACTTTGGAGAGCTCGTCAGATTTTTACGTAAAGAAAAGTAGTCAGTAAATGCTTTGATTAACTAAAATCACGATAAAAACAGTTTTTGAAGACATGGATGGCCTCAAACATCATAATTAAGCATCGTGGGCGAAAAAAAAGAAGATAGAATGGTTTCGTTTTCATAAAGATCTTAAAAATAAAATTTTCCTGTTTTAACACAGCGCTTAAAACAGCACAGCAGGGTATAAGCTTTTGTTCCGACATCGGACGCCAGCCATCACTATCACTAACGGCAGCCATACTAATACGGCTGTCATCAGTCCGACTGTACTAATTAACCTTTCCTGGTTTCCAAATTGGCCACGCCCACCATAGCAACGCGGTAACTATGTGGGGAAAACAATCGTGCATTACCAATGCGTTGACATTTAGATGTTCGCGAGGCCTGTCGCAAGCTTTGATTCATTTATGGCACTCCGGATCTTTAGAGTTTTTAGCAAATGTTTGTTTATTTGTATATGATCCTCCCTTACAGGAACTCGGCAAGACTCCTATGGAGCATAGACGCCAAGCTATAGCCTGCATAGCAGATGTCGTGCGACCGGGACGGAAGTGGATGAACACCGGGTTTTCACCCTACTCTTTTCGAGAAGTGTTCAGAGAAACAGGTAGGGTGTGACTGTCCTACCATCGGGACCGACGGCTTAACGTCCCCTCCGAATTGCAACTTTTCTCAACCGTTGAATGAGGAGCAGGAGCTGCAAACGACGTACTTCCGCTTTAATGATCAGCGTGTCTGTCTGCATAGCTGTGGAAAAACTGGTTAGACCTGTCCGAGGCTTGAACCGGGTACCTCCAGCATCTCAGTCGTGTGCTCTACCAAGTGAGCTACCTGACTCCTATAGGATAAACAAATAGGATAAACAAATTTCAAAACAAACTCAAATAGGATAAACAAATTTCAGTTTGCTAACTGTTCTGGGTGACAGCAATCAAATTTACAAAGCCCACAGCGGGCCCATAAGCGCAGTTTCTGTTCACCATTTTGCCGTCACTCAGTCTGTGTATGTAGAAATTTATTTTGTATAGTAAGTTGCATTGACTTACATGAGCGCGCGCCGTTAGTTAGCTGTACTGTACCAGTACCGCATATGCTGTTTGCCCCACTTAATTACGCAGATTTTATTGCTAGGCAAATTCGTGCGGTGATTGGGTAAAACAAGCTGCCAATCATTAAACTGAGAAAGGTAAATTCTTCACAGGCTCCAAATGGTCAAGTACCAGGTAGCCCAATGACATACACCCATAAACACGATGAGTGTGTGAAGACAAAGTCGTAAGTAGTTTGCATTTAAAAGCAGATAAGAATATTGAAATTCAGATTAAAGTAAATACAGGACGGAATGTATACTTTGACCTTAGGTGTGGATCATTTATTGTTTGCTGCTATGTCATTAATATTATTTATGCTGGTACGCACTTGTTGTATAATGCTATAATAAGTCATGTACTACCTCTATCGATTAGATATTGATGTCATTTCTAGCGTAATACTGACATCTTTAGTTCATGGACCTGCAGCAATTCCTATGTTGGTTGAAAGAACTGACTAGATCAGTTTTGAAATGAGCAAGTTTAGTTTTTGAGTTATGACTGATCAGAGTTTGATCACGTTTTAATTCATGCAAAATTTTTGATGTATGACCGGTCAAAATCTTGATGTACTTCTTTAAATTTCTTTCTTAAATCTTAGTCACTGAAAATTACGGGAAAGTCTAATCTGTGCTATAATTTTATCGGGAGCATGCAAAGACTCAAAAACGTTTGGTCAGAATTTGCTGTACCACTTCAAAGATTTATGATAGACATTTAAGAAAACAAAGGATTTAGGAAAAGGAATACAACGTCATGCAAATTGATACATGAGATTTGAAAACGTTCATTGTAAATTAGTTATAGTTTAACCAATTTTTTCATTTTTTTGCTATTATGATGGTTTTTAATATATTTTAAAGCAATTTAGTGCCGTATATATAGCAGAGCATATACGCCTTTAATCATTATATTTTGAGCATTTCATACCCCTTTAAGGCGATAATATTTATTCCATATCAAGCGCCATCAGTTAAGTTGAAAATTGCGAAGAACATATATTTTTGTTTCAAATGAAGGATTATTCGGTTAACGATACAATATCAGGCCGGTTTATTTTTACCCAATTCCCGGAACCACAGGACACCTGTTTATCTCGTGTAAACTAGATCTCCGATTGGTTTAAGGTTTATTCCATTGACTTAGTGATTAGGATCGATATCTTAAATCTTCATTGGTTATCAGTTTGCGCATAATCGTTGTGCTCTATACTGATTGGTTATAGATAATTCATGAGTAGAGATATACGTCGTATTTTAGTGGATGATACGCTAACGTGGCTAATTTATGAGCAGAACGCTGATTGGCTGTTGAGTAACACTTATGTTAATTATTGGGTGTGTTGTATTCTGATTGGCAGAGTCCAGTCCCATACCACTGCTTGCAGAGACTTGCCAAGCGATCAGTGTACCCCGAAGACCCGAGTCAGTTTTGCTTTAGGTGATAAACAGCAAGATGGCTAAAATGGTGACTTAATTTTTGGGAATCAGATATTCCTTCTTTGAAAGAAACTTTTGAAAGGAAAAAGAGAACGCAGAAATCATGGACGTTAACGTAAACTTTTGATACTGAATCATGATAACTTAGGGCACTGACGTAGCCAGGATTTTTGTTTGTGGGGCCAACCATGAGCGGTGAGAGGTATTTTTGATGGGGTTGATTAAGCGATAGTATGTCGACGTAAGACACGCAAAGTCCCACGGCGTGGGGTCTAGGGGCCCGCCTAAGGGCCCCTCAGGTGGGGTCCAGGGTGAAGTTCCTGTGGGGATCCAGGGCGGCCCCTCCCCGAAGCTCTGAGAAATAACGCATTTTAGAGATATGAAATCCGTTAAAATTGAAGCCAAATCGCAAATTTATTTATTTATTTATTATGTATGTGTGTATGTATGTATGTAGGTATGTATGTATGCATGCATGCATGCATGATTGATTGATTGCATGATTGATTGATTGATTGATTGTTTGCATGATTGCATGATTGATTGTTTGCATGATTGATTGATTGATTGCATGGTTGATTGACTGCATGATTGATTGTTTGCATAATTGATTGATTGATTGCATGATTGATTGTTTGCATGATTGATTGATTGCATGATTGATTGTTTGCATGATTGATTGATTGCATGATTGATTGTTTGCATGATTGATTGTTTGCATGATTGATTGCATGGTTGATTGATTGATTGTTTGCATGATTGGTTGATTGCATGATTGATTGTTTGCATGATTGATTGATTGATTGCATGGTTGATTGATTGCATGGTTGATTGATTGATTGTTTGCATGATTGATTGATTGCATGATTGATTGTTTGCATGATTGATTGATTGATTGCATGGTTGATTGATTGCATGATTGATTGTTTGCATAATTGATTGATTGATTGCATGATTGATTGTTTGCATGATTGATTGCATGGTTGATTGATTGATTGTTTGCATGATTGATTGATTGTTTGCATGATTGATTGATTGATTGCATGGTTGATTGATTGCATGATTGATTGTTTGCATGATTGATTGTTTGCATGATTGATTGATTGTTTGCATGATTGATTGATTGATTGCATGGTTGATTGATTGCATGATTGATTGTTTGCATGATTGATTGATTGCATGATTGATTGATTGCATGATTGATTGCATGGTTGATTGATTGATTGTTTGCATGATTGATTGTTTGCATGATTGATTGATTGATTGCATGGTTGATTGATTGCATGATTGATTGTTTGCATGATTGATTGTTTACATAATTGATTAATTGTTTGCATGATTGGATTGATTGTTTGCATGGTTGATTGATTACATGATTAATTATTTACATAATTAATTAATTAATTACATAATTAATTAATTAATGGTTGATTAATTATTTACATAATTAATTATTTACATAATTAATTAATTAATTACATGGTTGATTAATTACATAATTAATTGTTTGCATGATTAATTATTTACATAATTAATTAATTATTGCATAATTAATTAATTAATTACATGGTTAATTAATTACATAATTAATTATTTACATAATTAATTACATAATTAATTACATAATTAATTAATTAATTAATTATTTAATTACATAATTAATTGCATAATTGAATAATTACATAATTAATTATTTACATAATTAATTAATTAATTGCATAATTAATTAATTACATAATTAATTATTTACATAATTAATTTTACATAATTGATTAATTAATTAATTACATAATTAATTGATTACATAATTAATTACATAATTAATTACATAATTAATTAATTACATAATTAATTAATTACATAATTAATTAATGCATAATTAATTATTTACATAATTAATTAATTACATAATTAATTATTTACATAATTAATTATTTACAATTAATTGATTAATTATTGATTAATTGATTGATTGTTTGCATAATTAATTATTGATTGCATGGTTAATTGATTTATTAATTAATTAATTGTTTTATGATTAATTAATTAATTAATTAATTACATGGTTAATTAATTACATAATTAATTATTTACATAATTAATTAATTGCATAATTAATTGATTACATAATTAATTACATGGTTAATTGATTAATTATTTACATAATTGATTAATTATTTACATAATTAATTAATTAATTACATGGTTAATTAATTACATAATTAATTGTTTACATAATTAATTATTTTAATTAATTAATTGTTTACATAATTAATTGATTACATTGATTGATTAATTACATAATTAATTATTTATAATTAATTACATAATTAATTGCATAATTAATTAATTAATTACATAATTAATTACATAATTAATTAATTACATAATTAATTATTTACATAATTAATTAATTAATTACATAATTAATTAATTAATTACATGATTAATTAATTACATAATTAATTATTTACATAATTAATTACATAATTAATTAATTAATTACATAATTAATTAATTACATAATTGATTACATAATTGATTAATTACATGATTGATTGTTTGCATAATTGATTAATTGCATAATTAATTGTTTACATAATTGATTAATTGATTGCATGGTTGATTGATTACATAATTGATTGTTTACATAATTGATTATTTACATGATTGATTGATTGTTTGCATAATTGATTGATTGATTACATGGTTGATTGATTACATGATTGATTGTTTACATAATTGATTACATGATTAATTGCATAATTGATTACATGATTGATTGCATGATTGATTGCATGATTGATTGATTGCATGATTATTTGCATGATTGATTGATTGATTGATTGCATGATTGATTGCATGATTGATTGATTGCATGATTGATTGATTGCATGATTGATTGCATGATTGATTGCATGATTGATTGATTGCATGATTGATTGTTTGCATGATTGATTGATTGATTGCATGATTGATTGATTGCATGATTGATTGCATGATTGATTGATTGCACGATTGATTGTTTGCATGATTGATTGATTGATTGATTGCATGATTGATTGATTGGTCGATCGATTTATTTATTTATAAATAAACTGTTGAGCTTTTACACTGTCGTGACGGTAATGGGGTAGAAAATTCAACGTTTGTACATCTCATCGGAAGAAAACTAACAAATACTGTGGCTTATAAACGAAGAAGGGAGTCTCCAGCAAATGTGAGTGGAGTAAAAAAATGTATTTAAGATTCGCGAGTGGTCAAAAAAAGGAATTTTCATATACGGTTCGAAAGTCGCGTTAGAAAGTGACTACCTTTTTTTAATATATGTATTAAGTATATAGGTTGCTATAACGCTAGGAACACCTGTGGTCAAAACAATTTGAATCGCGAAAACTGTGACTCTTACTTATGGGTGCTATGTTTTCGAAATGTCATTTCTCCGGGAATAGTAATATGTACTTTCAAAAGTAAAATATTATCCTGGTTCATGTTGATAAAACTTTCACTTTTTGCACTAAAAACGTTTTAAAGTCCAGTTGCTTGAGAAACGAGAAATGTTTGTTATGATGATTAATTTGTGTGACACAGCTGGCACTAGGTCATGTCAGTAGGTCAAACAGTCAACAACTTTTAAAGTTTTACTGAGGACGAGTCTCTCAGCTCAGACTTATTTTGTTAAGTGAATTATCCTCAACTTTAATGTTTCCAAGTGTTTGATTGTTTCACAGTATAATTTGATTCACTGGGTTGAATGCATATGATTCAAAATTAAATTCTGAAACAATTGCTTTATTATGCGAAATTGTACAGTGAAAATGGTTGTCTTTTTAATTTCGAGTTTATGTATGTGAGGAGAATAAAGATGTGATCAACATGCTATTTAAAATTCAACTTTTATTTTTGTTTGAATTTGATTGGTATTAACGCCTCGGGCCTCTCAACCCACCTGTGACGTCATACCTGATTTTGAATGAGCAGTAGAGATCTCGGCACGATCGACTTGATTCCTTAAAATGAGGTGGTTTTGGTATGTAATTCTGATAAATAGCCACCATCTATGGGAAATCTAATGAATTGATTAATAAACGTTTGATTAATTCGGCAAGTGGATATTTACTTAGTTTCCCCGTGATATCTTACTCGAAAATATTCAATTTTAGCATTATAAAAATAATTTATTCAACCTCAAATTTCTATGGTTTGTATTCGGAAACTGTACATTACTTTAGTATCTTTTTCAGTTTTTAATAAACAACTTGCAACTCACTTGATTTGTTTCATTTCTTTGTTATCACTCACTGTCCAATTCAAGACTGTATGCTACGAAATTCCTTTGTAAGGCTTATTTGCTAAAGGTCTATCAGGTACAAAGGTTTTCTGTTCAAACACGCACCGAAAAGGGCATTAAACTATGATTTTAGTAGTCTTCGAATTTTCTTATTCTTTATATTTCTTCAAGTTCCCTTAATTTCAGACTTTGAAAATGTTCAAAATGTTTTTCCAGCTTAAGGTTGGTTGGAATATGGTAAAGATCAAATCCGCTTCGTTAAAATTATATTCCCTTTTTCGTAGAGAAATGCCAGACGGTTAAAAACAACGAATTTAGGCCTGCATAAGAAAATAAGAGTTCATACGTCCCAAGAGTAACAACACACCAAATTGCATATTGCACAAAAATTTTCAAAAAGCTGTAAATGGCTAATTTTTAACGATTTTGCTGAAAATATTTGTCATGCTTTCTTCATATTTTTAGTGGATTTCAAGTTAAATCAAGTTCACTAATGTTGCCTCTATACCTGTCCATATACGGACAAAAATTAAAAGGCCTGGAGTTAAAGTAGCTGCTATTTTCTAGGTTTTCAATTTAATTCAGACAATAGCTGAAAATTATAACAATTTTGTCACGCTTCTCAATATTCCCATTAATGTTGATATGTCTGTATGCATATACTATCAATCAAATGATTGTCTCAGCATTTCGTTTATAATTATAGTTCAGTGATCAAGCAAGTTAATTGTATATGAAAGAGGACTCAAATACAAACAAAATGGTGCAGATACTAATTGAATATCTTATTGAGATATTCAAGTTTAAAGCTCTCTTATTTGTGTAATTGACTGGTGTAGTACGTCTACTATTGAAGGTTGGCGCCCTTTATCCTCACATTTTTACCAATTATTATTGTTTTTTTAAGAAAAAATCGTTGACATTTTCAACTATCCTGCTTTTAAATTATTGTTCCTCGATCAATTTTCAGGAGATCAATTAAAATTACTTTTCCCAGCTTAAATAATGTTTACCAGTTTACTATCCAATGATTTTTAAGCCACTGATTCCCACGACAAAATGATGCACTATATAACTTTGAGGAACCTGAGGATGTAATGTCACAACTAGTCTGATTTCAGTCGCTTCCACACAAATGATACCAACTTTAAACTTAAATATCTCCTTAACTGAATGCTTTATTAAGTTATTCCTCTGTCAGATCGCGGATAGTAGTCAGAGGATTGTGGCGTACGTTTGTTGGTAATCTAAGCACCAGAAGGTGCAACGGACATTAATAAGTATTCAGTTATTCACCATTTTGTTTCTTTTGAAGTCCTCATTCATATTAGATGGACTTGCTTGACCCCGAACTAAACCTTTAAAAGGAGCCATGATTGGCCGAAGTACGGGGTTCCTAGAACATTTCAAAACACCTTTCATGCCCGTGATGATGTTCATAACCTTTAGGCCAAGAGTAATGCTTTATAGTCAGATAGTGAATATCTAAAAGAATATCCCCGTAAATTTTAATTTTCTAATTCTTATGATAGAGTAGGGCCTACTATTAACGAAATTCGGAGAGGATGAAAACCCGTCGGTCCCGATGATAGGATTTTCACCCCCTGTCTGGTTTTCTGAAAACTTATCGAGAAGAAGTATTTATCCACTTTCCATACTGGCAAAATTCATTGGGTCCACACTAGAAACAAGTCAATGTGACTTCCCAGGGGGGAGGGGCAGGGGGAAGTTCATACTAAAAGTGGTAGGGGTGTGCAGCCCACCAACCGGAAAATCTACCCGCAGTATGATTTTTTGGTAACAGCAATATGAAATTACAAAATTGTGATACCCGCAGTATGAAAGAAATCAATTTTGATACCTGCAGTATGAGTATTTAAATAAGATATTGTAAAAATGAACCATCAGTACATAATTAACACAGTAAAACCTCATTTTTTGGGACCTGCACTACGAAAATGAAAAAAAAATACAATTTTTTAGTAAAACAAAAACAATTTTATTATTTTTTTAGTTATAAGCCACTTCATGGCAACGATAATATGTATTGCGCAATGCAGGTCAATAGGTCAATTGAGACTGTCTTGCCGTACGCATCACTGACACTAATTGATGATCACCGTTACTTCACGATTTTTTTCGTTTAATATTTGGTGCCTTACATGTATGTATTTGTGCTTTCGAAATGGATGTTTCTTCCATTAGGGGCATTGTGTGGGATGCCATGTGGGACAACTGGGTTGGATGCCATGTGGGACAATGTTGGGATGCCATTTGGAACATACATTAGGGTGGGATTCCATGTGGGACATAGATATGAACATAGGTGGGGATGACATTTGAGACATATGGATGGAAGCCATGTAGGATATAAGGATATGCCATGTGGGTCATAGGGAAGGATGCCATGTGGCACATAGCGAGGGACCCCATGTGTAACAAAGGGTGGGATATCATGTGGGACATAGATATGGGTGCCATATGGAGCACCTAGAAGAACATGATGCCATGTTAGAGATAGGAAGGAGAAAAATTTGTGACACAGGGAGGGATTACATATGGGACATAGGGAAAGACACCATGTGTGGCATAAGAAGGGATGACATGTGGGGCATAGATATGGATGCCACATATATATAATATTATTAAATTAAACTAGAACGATAAATGCATACTAATTCAATTTGACACATATCACAAGTCCAATTATAACAACATCCTACTATCCACCCCACCCATGTCCAATCTGACATCCCACCCTATATCTCACACATTATTCCACCCCTGCTCCACATGACATCCATCTCTATGTCCCACATGGCATCGCTACCCATGTGCCACATGTCATTCCTCCTTATGCCCTACATGGAATTCTTCCCGTTGTCCCACATGACATCCCTCACCATGCTTCACCCTCCTATGTTCCATATGGCATATATCTCTATGTCCCACATGGCGTCTCATCTTAAAGATGTACCAAATGACATTCCACTCAGATGTCCCATATGCCAGCTCACCCTATGTACCACACATTATCCTTCCCTGCGCCCCACATGGTATCCATCCCTATATCCCACATGACATCCATCTCTGTTTAACATGACATCCCTTATCATGTGCCACATGTCATTTCCCCTAGGTACCACACGGCATCCTTCTCTATGCCCACATGGCATCGATGCCATCTATCTCTATGTCCCACATGGCATCTCTACGCATGTGCTACATGTCATTCCTCCATATGCCCACATCGAATCCCCCCTCTGTCCCACATGGCATCCATCTCTAGGTCCCACATGGCATTTTACAAAGTCATCCTGTGGTAGAATTAACACAGAGAAAGCTTTGGTTTACATATAATCGGACCGTACCGTGCTGATTGTTACTATCACTTGACCTGACACCACGGTCAGTTCCGGGCATGCGCGTTCGTTACCATCAACTGGCTTATTATCATTTTATTTTTTATAGTAGGAAAAGACACCTGCACTACGAAAAATGGTCCAAAAAGGCACCTGCTCTAGCGGCACACACACACACACACATATATATATATATATATATATATATATATATATATATATATATATATATATATATATATATATATATATATATATATATATATATATATATATATATATATATATATATATATATATATATATATATATATATATATATATATATATATATATATATATATATATATATATATATATATATATATATATATGATATATGATATTTATACCTTACATATGGGGAGAGGGGGATTAGAGGTGACTTACTTGTGCTTTTTCCTGTCATGTGCCTGAACAATCAATCAATAATAACTAACTCCTTTTAATACTGTTATATCTTCGACATAATCAAATACAATAACTAACTCCTAAACGGAATAAGATACCAACATGAAGGCATGGTGTTTTCACCGATTTGTTTCTTAAATAGTCCTCTAATATGAGAATTTTAATAATGAAAACGAGTCTACGGGAATGTTCATTTATAATTCGTAGAGTAAGAGTATCAAAAAATGAGAGGGTTATTTCTCAAGAATTACCAATTTGAAACAAGATTTTTAGATCGAGACTTCCTTTTACTATGGACGCCAAAAGGGCAATGTATTTTGTTTTCTACTTTAATGTTGTCTCTTTTAATGTTGTTTACTTCGATGTTGTTGTTTACTTTAATGATATCTCCTTTAATGTTGAGTGGTAAGGGGCCACTATACAGGTAGTGACCTTGGTCACTACCTGTATAGCGGCCCTGACAAGGTCACTACCTGTATAGCGGCCCCTGAGATTTTCCAGCCAATCACTACCTGCATAGCGGCCCCTGACAAGGTCACTACCTGTATAGCGGCTTCTGATTGGTCACTACCTGTATAGCGGCCCCTGAGATTGTTCCATCTAGGTCATCGGATTGCGTCACAAGTAGGGCGACGACGGTGCTTCTGATTGGTCACTACCTGTATAGCGGCCCTGAGATTTTCCCTTTTGGTCATCGTACGGGTGTTAAACCTTTCATCCCACAAGTCCTCTTACATGAAACGGACAGGTTCGTCTACGACAATTGGGTGATTCAATTAGACCACATTGCTGAGTAATTCAAGATCCGATGAAACCCTAATGAAGGCGGAAGGAGGAAAAGAGCTACCATGGCTTGCCTCCTACGGTATCCTACGTTGGTTGGGGCAGGTACTTTTCAATTACCTGACACACCCAGTCAGGAAAAGCTATACACCTCGTTAAAAGGACTCTGCAGAACATCTCAGAGGTCACTATACAGACCCCGACCAATCAGAAGCCAGCATTGCAAATGAACTATACATCTCGGTTAAAGGACTCTGCGAAACAAGGTGTTGGTGCATTACATGCGTAATAGAATTATGTCATTTTTTGACTAATCAGATTGATCAATTAATAGTGGTGGGATGACCATATATGGCAACAGTATTGAATGGAAAAAATATGGGCTTGGGACGATGATGAAGAAGTCATCGTTCCCGTCCACTACTCTCACCGCATCCAGAGAGACGGTCCCGGTAAAGTTCTCACCAGAGGCATCACTAAGGAATGTCGACTGATCTATACAAAACGCGTCATTCAGCCCGATCTCACAACCCTCCCGCACGGGTATTAAACCTTTCATCCCACAAGTCCCCTTACATGAAACGGACAGGTTCGTCTACGACAATCGGGTGATTCAATTAGACCACACTGCTGAATGCCTATATTCGTAACTCAAGATCCGATGAAACCCTAATGAGGGTGGAAGGAGGGAAGAGAGCTACTATGGCTTGCCTCCTACGGTATCCTGCGTTGGCTGGGGCAGGTACTTTTTAATCACCTGACACACCCAGTCAGGAAAAGCTATACACCTCGTTAAAAGGACTCTGCAAAACAATCGAGACTATCTTGTGACGGCAGTCCGATGACCAAGAGAGAAAAGCTCAGGGGCCACTCTATAGGTAGTGGCCAATCAGAAGCTCCGTCGTCGAGAACATCTTGTGACGGCAATCCGGTGACCAAGGGGGAAAAGCTCAGGGGCTGCTATGCAGGCCCGGACTGTCCGAGCCTGTATAGTCGCCTCTTACTACTAATGCGTGTTAAAAAATAGGGCGGTCAAAGTGTGATGATATAACAATGGGGTATCTGTGAAGATGTTTGCATGGCAAATCGATATCAATAGTATAAGAATTTTTTTTTTTATATAATCCATGTGTGTTTATTGGATCAATATAGATCCTTTGTTTAAATGTCCTTGTGTTTGACAAAGCGAATTGATTGATACATCATTTCTGTACATAATGCGTGTATAATGATAGAGTGGTCAAAGTGTGATGATATGATAATGGAGTATCTGTGAAGATGTTTACATAGCAAATCGATATCAATAGTATGAGAAGAAAATGTATTCATAATCCATGTGTGTTTATTGGATCAATATAGATCCTTTGTTAAAATGTCCTTGTGTTTGACAAAGAGAACCGATCGATGCATCATTTCTGCACATAATGCGTGGTCAAAGTGTGATGATATAACAATGGGGTATCTGTAAAGATGTTTGCGTGGCAAATCGATATCAATAGTATGAGAATTTGTTTTATTCATAATCCATGTGTTTTATTGGATCAATATAGAATCTTTGTTTAAATGTCCTTGATGGGATAAGGCATGAAAGACGAATATTAGATAATGGTATTAGTCCATTACATACGTAACAGATTTATGTCATTTTGAATCCATCCGATTGGTCACTTAATAGTGGTGTGATGACCATTTATGGCAACAGTATTGAATGTCATTCAAGACAACATTTAAAAAGCGGGTGGAAGATTTCGTTGTATTATTCATTCGTTAGCATTCGTCAGCTACACTAACAACCACAACGTGTTATTATATATATATTGAGTTATATCAACTATAACGTGTTGCCATTTTGTGTCATACCTACTGTGGTGTATTACTACATTGTGTGCACACTGCGTGTTTTGATTACCATGACTCACTATAAGGAGAGAGACCAATCGTCGTCGTTTAGGAGAACAACAGGGGTGGTGGACTATGAGCCTGATCCTAAAGTACGGGGTTGCGTCATTCATTAGTGTCTTGCTCAAATAAATCTGCCACTGTAATTACTTTCGGGATTTGAATTTGGTATGTGTGTTTCATTGGGGTTTTTTTAAGTTGATGGCTGGCAATAACATGTGAATTGATAGATTGGTTTATGAATTGCTTGAAATTATCTCAGGATGATGGTATAGAATGCAGCAAATAAACTGCCTCAAATGGCAGTGTTTCAGAAACAAAGTGTCAGGAAAAAATGTCTTCTCAACTTATTCACGTTTTCAAAATATTGTCGCTCAAAATTTGCTCCCTGTGCAAAGTCAATGGGATTTGAAAATAAAATTTCGTTCTCAAATCGTACACCTTTAAAAAATGTCGCCGCTCAAATTACACCGTTTAGAAAATATCGCCGCTCAAATCTTACTTATTTTCAAAACGTTGGTCTCAACATGGAGATACTATTCCCAAATAGTAGGCTCCATGTTCTCAAACATGACAAGTAAACAATGTTTTCTCGAATGACGTGATTCGGTAAATTGTGACGATATTATTCTAATATTATCGATAATCGTGACATGGCGATTTATCTATATTATTTGTACAGTTTAAACTCTTTGACAAATCTAAGCTTCTAATCAACAGATTATCAGTGTGTATTGTTTTGAAATGGGTGACCATTTTTTGACCAATCAGATTGGTCAATTAATAGTGGTGTGATGACCATATTTGGCAACAATTTTGAATGGAAAAAATATGGGTTTGGGGCGATGATGAAGAAGTCATCGTTCCCGTCCACTACTCTCACCGCATCCAGAGAGACGGTCCTGATAAAGTTCTCACCAGAACCATATCCAAGGAATATCAACTGATCTATACAAAACGCCCGATCTCACAACCCTCCCGTACGGGTTAAACCTTTCATCCCACAAATCCCCTTACATGAAACGGACAGGTTCGTCTACGACAATCGGGTGATTCAATTAGACCACACTGCTGAGGAACTGAAGATCCGATGAAACCCTAATGAAGGCGGAAGGAGGAAAAAGAGCTACCATGGCTTGCCTCCTACGGTATCCTGCGTTGGTTGGGGCAGGTACTTTTTAATCACCTAACACACCCAGTCAGGAAAAGCTATACGCCTCGTTAAAAGGACTCTGCAGAACAAGCGAGACTATCTTGTGACGGCAATCCAATGACCAAGAGGGAAAATCTCAGGGGCCGCTATACAGGTAGTGACCAATCAGAAGCACCGTCGTCGCCCTACTTGTGACGCAATCCGATGACCTAGATGGAAAATCTCAGGGGCCGCTATACAGGCCCCGACCAATTCGATGACCAAGAGGGAAAATTTCAGGGGCCGCTATACAGGTAGTGACCAATCAGAAGCACCGTCGTCGCCCCACTTGTGACGCAATTCGATGAACTAGATGGAACAATCTCAGGGGCCGTTATACAGGTGGTGACCAATCAGAAGCCGCTATACAGGTAGTGATTAGCTGGAAAATCTAAGGGGCCGCTATACAGGTAGTGACCTTGTCAGGGGCCGCTATACAGGTAGTGGCCAGGGTCACTACCTGTATAGTGGCCCCTTACTACTATGTTGTTGTTTCCTTTATTGCTCTTGTCTTCTTTAATGCCGTTGTCTCCTTTAAATCGGCTGTCTCCTTTAATGTCGCTGTCTCCTTCAATGACGTTTTCTTTTTTAATGCCGCTGTCTACTTTAAATGCCGCCGTTTTTTAATTCCATTTTCTCCTTTAATGCCGTTATCTCCTTTAATGCCGCTGACTTAAATGCCGTGGTCTCCTTTAATTCCGTTGTATTCTTTAATGCCGTTGTCCCCTACATGTATGATGTTGTCTCCTTTAATGCCATTGTCTTCTTTAATACCGTTGTCTCCTTTACTGTTGTTGTCTCCTTTAATGCCGCTGTCTCCTCAAATGTTGTCTCCTCCAATGTTGTCTCCTTTACTGCTTACGGCGCTGTTCATCAAATGAAATGAGTGGGTCAACGCGCGAAAGTAAGATGCACTGAACAACAAATATACTTTCAATAACTTGTTTTAAGTCATAGCCACGCGGCTCAGAATATGGAAGCAACCCTAAATAGACTGGGTTATTTTTATTTTTATTTTATCCCCCCCCCCCCTCACACACACACACATTGAGATCCGAATCTGATCGCTCAGATCTCCCTAAATCCGGATCCGATCACCCAAACTCCCCTAAAAAAATCCGGATCAGAGCACCCAAAGCCCCCTAAAAGCGGATCTGATCGCTCAGACCCCCTACCTAAACTCGGATCCGGGTCTGACTTCACTAACCCCTCCTCCTCCTCTCAATCCGGATCTAAGTTCACAGATCTCCTAAAGCTGAATCCAGATCTCAGGGTTCACAGACATACCCCCTCCCCACCATCCGATTCCGGACCCGAGCTCACAGCCTCCCAAATATATATATATATATATATATATATATATATATATATATATATATATATATATATATATATATATATATATATATATATATATATATATATATATATATATATATATATATATATATATATATATATATATATATATATATATATATGAATCCGAATCCTGTCACCGATCACCCCCTCCCCCTCCCTCTTCCCTGTACACTTATTTTCTAGAACTGCATTTTCAATCATCTCGTTGCACTTTGGCCTACCGGCTTGGGTACTTATCATTTTGCATTTTATGTGAACAACAACACTTTAACTTTGAAAAATAAAAGACTCCAGAAATGAAAGGTTTACCAATAGGTCATGGGGCAAAGACTCTCCAGTCTGCAAAAACATGAATGTTACGCCGAACATCGTCGGCGTGAAACTTAGCCTGGCCAGTTTTACAAAACTTGGCATATTTTTTTCTCAAATTGATAAAGAATTACATTAAGATTATAAGGATATGAATGTAACTGTCGTAAACAGCTGGGCTTTCAAAAATTCACTGTGAGGCACAGTCATCATGCAGTCAATAGGAGAAAATCTAATTTTTCGCGAATTTTTAAAAGCTACTCAACAGAATTGATTTTTCTTCAAATATGATTGAAAGAAATACTTAATACATCATTTAAAATAAAAACATATATAGAAATAAACTTTGTTTCCATAAAAATGGGTAAAAATCTGCTCGAAACGGAACAAAATGGCGAAAAGATAACAGCTCCATTGAGGGCTTTAAAATTCATGATTCTAATGTATTCATATGCAAAGTAGACCTTACAAAATTCCAAACAATATATTTTCAAGTTATTTACGCTGTTTGAATAATTGGTAAATTATGGAAAACTATGGAAAATTTGTTTGTTGCCCTCTAATTGGCCAATGTACATGTTTTAAAGACATTGTTGTTTTATAATTGCCCAAATTACTTTAAAATACATTTTAAACACATAAAATAATGTATATTGTTATTTGCTAACATTTTCCACGCCATTTCATTCAATTTTCATGCATAATTTTCTCAAAAATCTGAATTATGTGAGTGGACCAGAATCATGGGTATAGTAAACAAATTTTCCATCTTTGCCCCATTTTTAGGGAATTTAAGAAAATATAACTTTAAAACTTTCATGATGGATAATTGTGTCAAAATTAATGAACTTTTATTTTCTGGAGATTTCTTGAAAACTTATTGCTTAATTTTAAAACAAAGTGCAAAAAACTGCTTTCCGTTATATGGTCTAATCATAATTCTAATCATAATTATCCCTACGAGATGAATTTACGTTATGGCCAGTTTCTGGTCATACTAAATACTAGGCTAACCAGTACTAATAATTACTAGCCCTAGCCCACATCAAAGTAGATAACGGCATAAGAGGAAACAGCGACATTAAAGCAGACAATAAACTGAAAGTAGGCAAGAACATTGAAGTAGACAACAAAATTAAAGAAGACAACAACATTAAAGGAAACAACAACATTAAAGGTGACAACGGTATTAGAGGAGACAACGGCATTAAAGGAGACAACGGGTTTAAATGATGCAACGGTATTGAAGGAAACAACAGCAATATAGGACACAACAACATGAAAGGAGATATCATTAAAGTAAATGAATAACATTATCGATGTATACAACAACATCAAATAAAACAACATTAAAGTAGACAACAAAATACATTTCCCATTTGGCGTTCCATACGTACGTATGCCTGAGTTGATATACTATATTGTTCAGTGCTTGTTACTTTCGCGCGTTGATCCACTTTTCATTTGATGAAGAATGCCGTCAAGGCAAAGGAAACAACACTCGAGGAGACAACTGCATTAAAGGAAACAACGGCACTAAAGGAGACAACGGCAACAAAGGAGACAACCGTATCAAAGAAGACAGCGGCATCCAAAAGAAGACAACAACGGCATTAAAGAAGACAAAGGCATTAAAGGAGACAGTGGCAATAAAGGAGAAAACGGCATTAAAGTAGACAACAAAATACATTGCCCTTTTAGCGTTCCATATATATATATATATATATATATATATATATATATATATATATATATATATATATATATATATATATATATATATATATATATATATATATATATATATATATATATATATATATATATATATATATATATATATATATATATATATATATATATATATATATATATATATATATATATATATATATATATATATATATATATATATATATATATATATATATATATATATATATATATATATATATATATATATATATATATATATATATATATATATATATATATATATATATATGCATTCCTCACACAAATGATGCCTCTAAGCAATTGCCTTTATATGATGTTATGATTGTTGAATGCTATACGAATTTCTGACAGGGCATCAATTAGTTATTTTCATACTAACTGCAAGGTTTGTTATTGTCATTGCTGGAAGAAGACGTGACGCACTTACTTCATATTTTGCCGTTTGTACATACTACGGATAGTCAGACCAGGAGTTGTTAGTATACTCCCTTGTCACATTAAGGTTGATTGTCCTTTACGATCAGAATTGGATAATTTCAGTATGGCAATGATGTTCTTTTAAAATGCTTGATTCTTTTACCAAACCGAAACTACACTGCATGAAACGTCTGTGTGGTATGGTACGGTTTGATGCCTTTATATATTATTGCCTTCTAAAGTCTTCTAAAACTACATTTAGATTATAGCAATGAACACGCTAGCTAAGATGTTCTTGAAGACAAACTAAGGTAAATAAAATCTTTATATAAACGTAGTACTTGCTTTCGGTGCGTCCAATTAATTCTTTTCTAAAATACAGACTAAATGTAATTTGTTGTATCTACAGTACAATTCAACGTTTCTTATTGGTCTAAATATTTACAAAAAGACTAAAAGTGACGTCATTAGTATATCTCACATTAAATTTTAAAGCAAAAAACTATCCCACCCTCTCCCATCCCACCCTCTCCCACATGCCATCCCACCCTCTCTCCCACATGCCATCCCACCCTCTCTCCCACATGCCATCCCACCCCTCTCTTCTACAAGCCATCCCACCCTCTCCCACATGCCATCCCACCCTCTCTCACATGTCATCCCACCCTCTTTCCACATGCCATCCCACCATCTCCCACATGCCATCCCACCCTCTCTCTCACATGCGATCCCATCCTCTCTCCCACATGCCATCCCACCCTCTCTCTCACATGCCATCCCACCTCTCCCACATGCCATCCCACCATCACCCACATACCATCCCACCCTCTCCACATGCCATCTCACCATCTCCCACATGCCATCCCACCCTCTCTCTCACATGCGATCCCATCCTCTCTCCCACATGCCATCCCACCCTCTCTTCTACATGCCATTCCACCCTCTCTTCCACATGCCATCCCACCCTCTCTTCCACATGCCATCCCACCCTCTCTCCCACATGCCATCCCACCCTCTCTTCTACAAACCATCCCACCCTCTCCCACATGCCATCCCATCCTCTATCCCACATGCCATCCCATCCTCTCTCCCACATGGCATCCCATCCTCTCTTCTACATGTCATCCCATCCTCTCTTCTACATGTCATCCCACCCTCTCCCACATGCCATCCCACCCTCTCTCTCACATGCGATCCCATCCTCTCTCCCACATGCCATCCCACCCTCTCTCCCACATGCCATCCCACCCTCTCTCCCACATGCCATCCCACCCTCTCTTCCACATGCCATCCCACTCTCTCTCCCACATGTCATCCCACCCTCTCTCCCATATGCCATTCCACCTTCTCTCCCACATGTCATTCCACCCTCTCTTCCACATGCCATCCCACCCTCTCTCCCACATGCCATTCCACCCTCTCTTCCACATGCCATCCCACCCTCTCTTCAACATGCCATCCCACCCCTCTCTCTCACATGCCATTCCACCTCTCTCCCACATGCCATCCCACCCTCTCTTCCACATGCCATCCCACCCTTTCTTCCACTTGCCATCCCACCATCTCCCACATGCCATCCCACCCTCTTTTCCACATGCCATCCCACCATCTCCCACATGCCATCCCACCCTCTCTCACATGCCATCCCATCCTCTCTCCCACATGCCATCCCATCCTCTCTTCTACATGCCATCCCACCATCTCCCACATGCCATCCCACCATCTCTCTCACATGCCATCCCACCCTCTCTCCACATGTCATCCCACCCTCTCTCCCACATGCCATTCCACCCTCTCTTCACATGCCATCCCACCCTCTCTCCCACATGCCATTCCACCCTCTCCCACATGTCATCCCACCCTCTCTTCCACATGCCATCCCACCCTCTCTTCCACATGCCATCCCACCATCTCCCACATGCCATCCCACCCTATTTTCCACATGCCATCCCACCATCTCTCCCACATGCCATCCCACCCTCTCTCTCACATGCGATCCCATCCCTCTCCCACATGCCATCCCATCCTCTCTTCTACATGCCATCCCACCATCTCCCACATGCCATCCCACCCTCTCTCTCACATGCCATCCCACCCTCTCCCACATGCCATCCCACCATCACCCACATGCCATCCCACCCTCTCTTCCACATGCCATCACATACTCTATCCCACTGTCTTTCCATGCCCAATGCACCTAACATCGTTTGTTTCCATTTAAGGCAGTCTACTTTTTGAATTATTTTTCATTCTTTTGTTTTTGTTTTGAGGGAGAGGTTTTATTGTTCAACTTTTCTTTTATGCCAGACACAAATATTCTAATTGCTATTCATGTGAGGAATGCATTGTTGTAAGCTCTTTTGAGGAGAGTCTCTATTGTATAAATTTGTCTGGACGAACGCTAAAGATGGTACATCCCCCCTCTTCACCAACTTACAATGAACGAATACTTAAATAAAACCCTTTGCTTTCCCGCCTTGCACTCAGCATTAAAATGACAGAGCAGCGCCATTAATGTCTACAGATACTAAGTACCATAATCCTAGTGTGGGATGGGTGGGGTGTGGGGTGGGGGGGGGTGAGAGGGGTTGTTGGGGGATTGCATGCTGTGCCTTGAAAAGCGTCATAGTAGCACCGAACATTATCATTAGTTATTCGGTGAATACAAAAAAGTACCCTTGACGCTTAGTCAAATCGAATTCACAAGTATATGAGTGTGGAAAGGTGATTTTGAAATGGATTTCCAACGCGTGATATCATTCTTTATTTTGTGCCAAAATGAATTAGAGAACTTGATGTTGTTTCAAATCTAATCATGTTCATAATCATTTCCCCACCTTGCAAGCCATTATCAGACTTGGACTTAGATTTATCTTCATCATGTATATGTAAAGAAAAATAGGTATTCAGTATGATCACGTCCTTAACGCGCCTGCCCCTTAATTCCGCCAAACTAAGTTGTGTTCCGCCAAACTGGGGGAAACTGCCAGCACAATATACAGTTAACATTGTTTTTGGTTTTCCATGCTTTTGTGACCCTTTTCAATAACCCTTATTAATAACGTTATGCCCGAGCAACACCATTTATTTTCTACCTGTTTAGAATTAAATTCAAGTTGTCAAGTAGCCATTTCTGTGTCTTGATTTTCAGCCGTTTTGCATTTTGGGGCATCAAAAACAAGAAATCATCAGTGCATATCTAGAAACTTTTCCATGTACTTTACCAGGGCTTAGCCCATGGGCGTAACCCCTAGACCCCACTATTGCCCCAAAATTTCACCGCAAATTTATTCTCTTCCTGTTTAGAAATGTTAACCCAACCTTAGTCTGTTAGTTTCTTTGTTATAATTTTCTTCTTTTCATCAGTAGAATTTTTGAACGTTGTTTTCAAAATTTTATTTTAAGCCATTTTGGGAACATCAACTTCAAGTGAAAAATCTGCAGAGGTTGGCCAAACCAAACCTTTGCCCATGGACTGCACTGGGACCCTTAAACGGACCATATGGGCCACACCGTTACATGTATGCTTTACGTGCGGAATATTGCCTTCGGCTACTGTGCGAGTCCCTCCACCCCCAAGCTAAAATCTCTGGTGAAGCCACTGTTCAAAATTAGGTGTTTATCTACAGATTTTCCCTTCGTAATAGGTTTTCGAGTGAGGACAAAAGTTACCCACGCCGCCCCCCACCCCCTCCCTGAGTAGAGTAAGATTGTCCCGTACGGCCATGCCTCCTTGACATTTTTTTCTCAGATTTTAAGGAATTGGACTATCCATCTTGCCAAGAAGCTAGGAGTTCCAGTTTTCATCTATTGTACTTTTTTTGCGAAACAAAACAAAGCGAGCTGATATAATGATCCTCACCCTCTGCTTACGAGCAGTCTTAAGGCATCCATGTTTCCCTGATGCGCGGCAATTAACGTTGGTGTCATTCCCATGTCATCTTGCTTGTTGCTGTCTTTCTTGGTTGCTTCTCGAAGAACTGCTATGTCTCCTTTATCGGCAGCCTTGTGGAATCGTGACGCCGGTTCCATTACTCTTTTTATTTATATCAATCCACCTTTAAAAATCGTTACAGATGTTCCCCGAGCAGCCGAGAGAGATGGCAATAGGTGTGTTAAGTCCAATAAGATAATTCTTATTGACTGAAGACGGTAATATAAGGTAAGAATACTTCACACTCCCTGTTTGCATGCAATAAAAAAACCACATTTTGCATATCAAATAATATGATTATATGAAAAGCGATTAAACGGACTTTGAACTGACCAAAGCTCATCCAGTAATCGCTAGCTCCTAAGTTTACTTTTCGTTGCGTCAGATATAGACGGAATGAGGGAAGAGATTATCAAGAGAATTTGTTTTGTACACAAACAGTTTTAACGTTTATGTGGTTAAAATGCAATTACCTACAATTCTCACATGTTATTCAGTAAACAGGGAGCAGTGACAGACAGACAGGGGTGTAACTTAACTTCGAGCGCAGGGTGTAACACAAATTTGCAACTCCCTGGCCCGACGAAACTTTGCAATTGCCCGGCTTATGTGTAAACGATACACATGTGTCTACAATCATACAATATAGAGCAATTGGGAACAATTCAACCGACCCCCACCATTCCACACCAGTGATGTCGTCAGAGATTTTGGCTTGGGGGAGCAGAACTATAGTGCCAAACGCGACACTCCAAAACGTGTCAGTGTCTGCTTAAGTGAACCTAGCGAGATCCCGCCCGGGGTGAACCTTGGTAGCGGACTAAGAAGCCCTGATCGTTTCTTGCAATTAACAATTTAATGCCCCAAAATGATTGAAAATCAACACAAAGTTTGAAAAGAATGTCAAATTCTCGAGTTAAGCATACTCAAATAACATTTGGGTTACCATTTCTAAACAGGCATGACAGGCAGCGGAGAAAATTCCCAAAATTTGAATATTTGGTCAAAAGTTTGGGATTCCGGAAGCTCTGAGGATTTCTTGCTTTTGATGCCCTAAATTGTTGAAAATTAACACAGTTAGTAAATTTTATGGATGAAAAGAAGACAATTTTAAACTCTCATATTAAACTGCTAAATTTTACTCTGTCACATTTGGGTTACCATTTTTAAATAGGCAAAGGAGAAATTTGCCCTAAATTGTGAGAAAATTCAGGAAAATTTGTGGGGTTCACGGGAAAAGCCTTGGTATGGGTCCAGGAGCAAAGCCCCGAGAAGCTCTGAGAATTTCTTGTTTCGAAGCCTCAAAATGATTGAAAATCAACACAAAGTTCGAAAAATTAATTGATGAAAAGAAGACAATTTTAAAATCTCATGTTAAAATCAAACCTATACTCAGAAGAATTGGGTTACCGTTTCTAAACAGGCAGAGGAGAAATTCGGGTTAAATTGTGAGGTTGATGGGGGTCAGGGGCGAAGCTTTAATAATTCATTGTTTTTGATGCCTCAAAATGGCACATGCTGTCATCGGGGAAAAGCTTAATCCATTCCAGCCATTAGGCTTATAGGGCCATTAGGCTCATATTAGGTGCATTATCCCCGGTTTCAATGGCGCAAGCAGATGAGAGTAGTGACTCCCCATATAGACGGAACGGCAGTCCCTCACCGTCCCCCACTTTTTGCACGTTGGCATCAAACTATCAATATTCACGACCCTCCCCCCCCCTCCACAACAAAAAACACTTTGAGAGGAAGCTTACTACGCTACAGTATCCGACACATCATATACTGCATACCTGCAGGATTAAGATTGGTGCAGTGACCCAAGCATGATGTTGTCAGTATCATATGCTGAGTCTCTCGACATGGCTCTGATACTCTATAGCAGAGTTGGGCATGATTGAGATCAATGTAAATCTGATTTAAACAGTACAACCGACATTTTATATCTCTTCCCGACTAAGATCGGTTCCCATGTATGATGCACCATGCAGATTCGGGAGCATAGGCGGCGGAACCGGGTGGGGCACAGGGGCATGTGCCCCCACTTTTGTTAAAAGTTTAAAAAGTACCCTTTTCCAGGGAGGAAAGGTGTCCTTTTTGAAACAGGTACCCTTCTGAGAAAGGACAATTGCCCTCAAAAGGAACGTGCCCTTTCAAACATTAACAACGTTTCTTTTTAGATAATACTGTAATATAGGCTTATATATGATCTTTTCATTTTGAAAAAAAGCAACAAAAATATCGCCCTAAAAGAGACTAAAATATTTCAATTTTACGCGCTTTGCGAGCATAAAATCTATTCCTAACTGTTCATAAAGACAACGTTGGGGTCAAACTGAGCCCCACATACATGACATACAGATAAACATTGAACTTTTTTTACTATGATACTGGAAAAGCAATACATCATTCTATACCTTTATTTTCCCCGATTATATTCAGTAAAACTTGTTAGAAAAAGACAATCTTTGAAATTGTACCCATGGAAAAATTAACAATTTCTTAGACTGACATGCCCCCCTCCACCCCCGCCACATCTTCTTTGAAAAGTTCAAAAAGTGCTCCAGATAAACTTGAGTTTTCTTTCAGAAAAGTCACTTTTTTATTATAAACTGATAACTGACTTTTGTTATTGTTTATTGAAAGATTGACTGATTGTAGGAAGTATAGCTCAAACCTTTACTATGGGCAAGCAACCCATATTTCAATAGTGGGACACCTTCAAAGGAGACATAAAGTCTGACATAATTCTTATTTCATATATTATTATATGTGCATTTACGTCTTCTAATTTATAACTGCATAAGGAAAACATTAAATGTCGATATTAATTCATTAAGTGGTTGATGATGTTGAAATCTATATTGCAATGAACACGAATAGATGACAAAAAGTCAGCTATTAAAACCATAGCTCATCCAGGGCATCACAGTGAAAGAATCATGATATTAAGAAAAATACATGACATAATGACGTTATAGATGACGTCATAGATGACACTATCACAGCATAACGTCACACAGGTACATTGGTCAGATTCAAAAATTAACAATCATGTAAGATACTGATGCCTTAAACTTGTTTTCATACTTAAAGATGTCAGAAACCGTATGCAAATCATTGAAATTAAGCATTTTATTACATTTTGGCAGCCATTTTGTATGACGTCATATTTAGACCCTTTCCGGTGGTCAGATTTTTGCCAACTTTTAGTATGTTAATCTCCAGGTCAAATAGTACCAAAAAATGCAAAAAAACCTTTTCTTGCAATTTTTTTGGGGTTACGTGGTATATTGACTCTACTAATGATAGAATTGAAAATAACAAATCTGCTGACTAAGTGTCATAACTCCCGAAGCAATCTAACACATTTTATGTAATTATCAAAAACTTTAATGCTACCACTTAATAGTACCATGGGAGCTGCCATTTTGATTTCAAAACATGCAGATTGTGATATCATCACCCCAGCAGGATGTTGGAATGCTTTGTACCTATTTAATCTACCTCAAGTTTTCTAGTTTATAAAAAAATGTATTTCTTATGTAAAGATCAAGGCAATTTGTGTGTACCTATGAAATTATAAAAATATGCTGTTAAAACTTTGTGTCACATCATTTAAAAACAAAACAAACAAAAACAACTTTTATCGCATTTATAAAAAAAATCATTATAATCCTTATGTCCATATTGAGGAATTTATGTCACCATGCACATTATTTCAGAATTGAACAAAATGGCAGCCCCCATGTGTCGATTTCAAACATGAATAAATTAAGATAGGAATAAGATTTTGACTTGTTGGATTTTGCAGTTGCTTAAGAGTTTTATCCTCTATCATATGAAACAATAATTGTATCAGACTTTATGTATCCTTTATTTTGGGGTCAAGAGGAAAACTTACGACGGGGGCCTTCAATCTGATTAGCTGAATACTAGGGAGGAATACTGATATACCGAGTTTAATTGAATTTAGCAACTGATAAATTATAAAGATCCTCCTGAACCACTCTAAGATGCTCTTATTAATTGCTTTGCACATTGTTTGGGACATTTTCAAGAGTTTAATATTTCGAATAATGATCAGAACAATTGACTTAATCATGATCTAAATCTTTCCGATTTCGAGACTATACGTATGTTCATATAAATTTTGGTACCTGCAAAAAAAAGAAGGAAAAAAAGGTCACCAGTAATTTTCAGACCGATATAAAGTTCCGGTGGCGTGGGAGGGGAGGGGGGGGGGGGTTATAGTTGTATAATTGCCCCTAAAGTTATAATGCTGTCGTAAATGTTTTCAAAATACTTTAGTCGGGAAGTGCCCTTTATGTTTTCTGTTTGCAAATATTCAAAATATTACAATGAATAATAAATCTGTTAAACCTAATTAAATAGCCTGACCTGAGTGAAGTCTTGTTGACCTCTTTGGGCGACGGTTGATATTTAGGTAATTCAATACATTCTAAGAAATATTGATCAGATTCCGCGAAGTATCCAGTAAGAATCTAGATGGATGATTTATCTCAAAATAGTAAAGTCCGCAAGAACTATATAGATAGGACATTATCAGATTATGATAGGAGCCCCTTGATGAAAATAAAACTGTTGAAAGTCCACTTTAAATCATATCATTTCGGCAGACAGTTTAAGACAGAGACATCTCATAATTTTATTCCTGAAGCAGAAGTCAGATGTGTTGACTGATATTATGATAATCCATAATGAAGGCAGTGAGCGGCACCGTTAATCACTGATTTTTGATAAAAGCACAGACATGGTCGTTAATTTACAAAACCTAGACAAATGTCTGGAAAACAGTTGCTACAATTCCTGGTTCTACTTCTAGAAACCTCGCCCTCAATAATTTCATAGTAACCACTTTGCATAAATTGATACAAATAATTCATAAACACTCACCACAAACAGTTTCTTACAAAATTGATCCAAAAATGTGAAAAATCTGGCTTATTTTTATGTCTCCAAACGTATGCTCATTACGTATTGGTTTCTTCATTACGTAAGGATATCACAGTTCAACACTAACGTTATAACGTTCACTAATTATGTGAAAGTTACACCCTAATACTTACAGCCTAATGTAACAAGTGGAGTTCACCAATCAGAAAGAAATAATGGATCGGAACTTGAGTCGATATATTTCCTCTTTATCCACGACAATATGTCCTAAAATAGTTAGCATATCGTTAATTATGTGATATTCTGATGTCTAATTCAATGCGACTCATGTTTTAAAGTAGCCTATTGGTCAATGTGACACAGTGACACTGTGGAAGTTAGGCATTATAGTCCTTGATGTGTCCTTATTCTTACATCACAAGCCTTTTTCTTTTAGTAGCGGAAGTCCAGCCGTTTCTTTGGGCTTAATTTTTCACCTTTTCGCGAATATCTTAGAAACGAGTAGACATTTTTGATAGATGTATGTGTATGAAATGTTCAGAATATTAAAAGAAACATAGTAACAACCTGTCCATATACCGTTAATACTGAAAACGGTCATAGTTCTGTGAAAACATCATTTTGGGGAAATTTCCAAAAGGGTTTCGGACCGTGAACACAGAAGAAAAGAAAATAAAGGAAATCTTACGAAAATTGAAGACAACGTCTAAAAAACTGAAGAAATTTTCCTGAGAATGAAGGAAATTGCGTGAAAATCGAAGCAAATTTTACGAAAATGCCACCCTCAGAACTTGAAGCCCACACAATCTACACGCATGCATGTCATGCTAACTGGAAATGAGGAAAAGCTGCCCCTCTAATTTCACCTGTATACTTTCTGCCCATTGTGAGGTAAAATTGGGAAATATATTAACACGTACATGATATACTGGACCAAAACTGGTAAAAGTATTGAAAATAGTGGCGAATTTGGCAAAAAATTCCCGAAAAAAGAAAATATTCTGGAAAATTAAGAAAGTTTTCCAGAAAATGAACAGATGAATGAAAAATAACAGCAACGGTTCATGAAAATTCGGGCTCTTGCTCCTCCTGAGAGGACACCTCTGCCTGCGCCTCTGAGTGCGCGCATACTATCAAATTTAGGACCATTGTCATGACTTAAGTTTGGACCTCCTTTTTTTTCTTTTTTTTCGTTGAAAATCTTGGATCCGCCCTCAAGTCCTAATGATGTCGGGCACCTCAACCAATTATTGATTGTAGGTACTTATTGTCATTATTTGATTTAATGTTTTGACCAATGAAAAATTTGAATTGTTATTGTTAAATTCT
Source organism: Chiridota heheva (assembly GCA_020152595.1). Classification (NCBI taxonomy): domain Eukaryota; kingdom Metazoa; phylum Echinodermata; class Holothuroidea; order Apodida; family Chiridotidae; genus Chiridota; species Chiridota heheva. Next base: position 2,909,519 of record JAIGNY010000832.1, read on the forward strand.
TATTTATCTTCATTTTAACACAAAAAGTGATCTTTGAAATTAAATGATGTAAGCAGACTATACGCAATGTATCAATTACACGAATGACAACTATGAAAGAACCCATCGCCAGTGCTGCCAGTAATTTGATTTCTTTGAACGGACTAAATACTAATTAAAGATAATACTAGAAGACGGGTGAGTTAAAATTTGAGGAAAGGAATAATTAAAAAGTATAAGTTGCACTTGGGTCTTTATTTATATACATGCACTGGTGGGCAATGGAGTAGCCAGCTTAAACAATTGAGGGGCTTCGAGAAGGTACTCGACTTCCCCCTCTGCTTCCCCCTCCCACCGAGACGAAGTGTTCAAATTTAACCTACTTCTGAAAGCAATTTTGTTTTGTTTTTAAACAAAACAATTCCTCGAAAACGTGGTGCAGGTTGGGGGCAGGGGGGGGGGGAGGGGTCAGACCCCATCCCCCTTGGCTACATCACTGCTTGTGGGTCATTTTGGCCCACCACTTTTTCCAAAATTGCATATTTTACACAAGGGCCTGGCAAGCACAATGAAAAGTATTCATTATCTGAGAGGGTTAAATTTACATTCAAGGGGTAACTTTTATCAAATTTTTTAACATTATTTTCTTATACTTATTCATATGATAGAGAATAAAAATCTTAACCAACTATTACAAACAAACAGTCAAAATCTTATCTCAAGTTGCCACGGCTGCCATTTTGTTCAAATCTGTACTAAAATATTGTGGATGATGACGTATTTTACCCAACATTGGCATAAGGATGTATTTCGTTATAAATGTGATTAAAGTTTTTATTCCTAAATGGTGTGACACAAAGTTTTAACAGTATGTTTTGATAATTTCATTTGAACACAAAAATGTCTTTGACACTTACAAAAGAAAAACATTTTTTCATAAGCTAGAAAACTTGAGATAGATTATAAAGAAATACAAAGCATTTCCAGCTGGCATGCTGGGCTGATGACATCATAATCTGCATGTTTTGAAATCAAAATGGCGGTTCTCATAGTTAGTAGCATTAAAGTTTTTGATAATCATAAAAAATGTGCTAGATTGGTATGAAACTTGGACAGAAATATGTGTTATTTCTAATTGTATCATATCAGCATATAAAATAAGGATTACGTCAGACTAAATGTCCCCTTTATGCGAAGTCTGGTGCGACGGTCTTCCAAACTTTCCCATTTCAAGTTGTTAAGCATGCTTGTGACACTTTATCTACGGCTGTAGTCACTTGAAGCATGGAGGTACCATGCTTGAAGCATAGCGGGCAGCACCACGGTCCCTGGATCTTTTCTTCTTTTTTTCTTCCAAAATAGAGTTGACTCTTCAAAGAGCGCTATGCTCCGCAGCATGAGGCTGACCAGGCCAAAAAAACGAATGGGGAAAATAATGGCTAAAAGTTCAAAAGTTCGAGTTAACTGAAAGCTACAAAAAAAAAAAAAAAACCCGCCGGCGCCTTTTACTCCCGGCACACCAAACCACACCCTCCATACTGAGTCTGCCCAGCTGTCCCGAAACCCATTCATACTTTCTGTATTGGCCAGTAACGTAACTAAGGGGGTTGAAGGAAGGGGGTGGCAGGGGTCATGTCACCCCCAAAAAGGGCCCGGCTCGGGTCCTGTAAGGGGGTCCGTTAAGAAGAAGAAATCAATATAGGCTATACCATAGCCCATTCGGGGCCCAATCTACCCCGGCCCGTAGGGCCCTAGCTACGCCACGGGTATTGGCTTCTGATGGGGATAGTCTAATCCAATCACAGTGGTTCTAGGGAAGTATGATGTGTTGTGGACATTTCTCCTTAATTCTGGGACCTGGAAAGTATGTCCTCCGCTAGTTCTAGAGTCACTTGCAACTTAGAGCAACTGCTGATCCAGAGTGGGAGGGGGTGGGGACACTTCCATATGTGAGGTATATATACATGTGCCGCCCGAGCAGTTGCCTTTTTTCAAAAAAAAATGGAGTGCAGGTATCGAAAATCCAATTTCTCATACTGCTGGTCTAAACAAAAAATGGCATATTTTCACTCTGCAGGTACCAAAAATCACTTATTTTTGTATTGTATGTATCAAAAACCTATTGTCGTACTGCAGGTATTGAAAAAAACTTATTTCTATACTGCAAGTATCAAATTCATAAACTGTCATAGGCCTACTGCAGTTACCAAAAAAATCTCGCATACTTTGCAGTCCAATTTTGAAATTCTGGGCGACACATACCTACCACTTTAGTGGCCGCTGATGGTATTGCAACTATCTGGTTCTGGGTCTTTAACTTATATTGGGTACCGATGCCATTTTGCCATCAGTGAAAAATGTTCTTGCTTACAACGCTGAATTGTTCCTAAAAACTTCCGACGACGACAACGAGTGAACCCACAAATACAATGACGAGGTCGTCGCCTGTGTATTCGGATATGATAGTAACAATGATATCACGAAACGCTTAATACGGACCTGGACGAGAACACAGGTACGACCTACGGACAGGCATAACATCGACAACCAAGTCAATGTCCACGACCTTTGATAACCAGTTGTGGTGCACTGGCGTGTCTACCCAACCCAGACTTGAACCCAGGGCCTCGTGGTCTGTAGACAGGTGAGATAACCGCTCCACCACAGTAAAAAAAATCCGACGTTGACGACGAGTGAACACACAATTACAATGACGGGGTCGTCGCCTGCGTATTCGATTATGATAGTAACAATGCTATCACGAAACGCTTAATACGACCCGGACGAGAACACAGGTACGACGTACGGACAAATATAACATCAACAACCAAAGTCAATGTCCACGGCCTTTGATAACCAGTTGTGGTGCACTGGCGTGTTTATCCGACCCAGGGCCTCGTGGTCTGTAGACAGGTATGATAACCGTTACACCACAGTTAGTAGAAATTTCCATAATGCATTCTGGTTTTATTAGTTATGCGTGTCATTTATCGATTTTTAACAACGCATTCGTTGTATGTGGCTGCTCGATCATTCATTAAATATCTGTGTTTCCCTTATCACCTGCCTGCTGTCGGGAGAGTCCTGGAAAATTGGAAAAAGTTACTGGCCGCAAATAAGTGTCTCATGAATAACTTTGTTTGTTACAAACAATAAAAGATATAAAAATACAAAATTAAGAAATCAAATCCTAAGTTTCATACAATAATATTATTAATAACCTTTTTACCTCAATATTAATTGCTTTTAGTTGTTTTTGAATAAAAAAGTGTATATGACATGCAAAACTATTCAAGGTAGAATTATTAGCGGTGAGCACTTTTTGCCATTTTTTCGGGACGGCCTCATTTTCTATCGCTCCAAATTGCGAAAGAGGTGTGTTTCAAACAGTTTCTTACAATCTTATTCTTACTGGAGAATTTTGAACTTTGGAGACGAAGAAGAATTTTATATGGGATAATCTCCAGAAGAAAAGCCTTTTTATCGAGACAGTCACAGTTTGGGTTATTTCTTTAATATAACTCGGGAGTAGCAAATGTTGACCAATTGACTGGCATGGTGGTGGCAGTGCTAATTTCACTGTGGGTCGAACCAAACTTCCAAGTGTACCAAGTTCTAACAATAAGTTCAAGTTGAAAGACATTGCCCTAGGCTAGGCCCCTAAATTAAGATGTAATAAAACTGCCCACTTTGCGTTTCATTTCACATAATTTCAGCAGCTGAGAGGTTTCTTGCTGTCGGCTACTGACTGACATAGGGCCCCTACTAGTACTACCATAGCCTAAATTCAGAATCAGCGAAACGTTTTTGACGTTAGGCCCAAGTTGTCATAGGGCTAAATTTGGAAGAAGAACTAACGTTAGGCTACACTCATTAGTGCTGAGGGAGAGAGAAGGGGGAAAATGAATTTGTCCTCTGGCAATCAGTATGGGAATGGACTACTTCATGCAGCATTTAATCAAGATCATGGTAATTATTTCCGTTTAAATTTTTGTCAAACCATTGAAGTTAGGCTTACCTAATGACGTTAAGTATAGTTGATACACATCCCAGTATGGGTTGGGATTGCCATACGAGGGTAAATTAGGTATTAGCTTAATTCCTGGGTTTTTTAGATTTAGGCCTACACACTGTCACATAGAAAAATTGATAATTTAAGATTAACTTACTTTTTGGATATTCTTAATACTAGGGCCTACCAATTAGTCATAACATTAAATACATTTTTCCATAAAACTTTTCCAAAATTTCTACCAATTTAGCACCACGACTGGATAAAGTTCTGCGATTCATCATGTCAGACAATTTTTATGGAATGAAAAGTAGCGCAGTAAATTCCTTTGATAAAAGTAACTAAAATCACCATAAAAACAGTTTTTGAAGACATGGCCATGGGTTTTAAATATCATGAATAAGCATTGTGGTCTGGTTTGGTTTCACAGATTTTAAAACAGATTTTCCAATATTGTAACACAAGGCTTAGAATAGTACAGCATGGTATAGGTTTTTGTAGTACCCTCGGACTGCCAGCCATCACTAATGGCAGCCATACTAATAACACGGCTGGAATCAGTCCGACGGTACTACTACGGGGAGTACTAGAAGTTACTGCAGGCCTATGTGGCCTTAGTGAGATAAACACCTCATTTATACAGTCGGCACTACCTGCAAGGCAATACTTACATACCGAGTGAGACAATGCATAATACACTCGAATGTTGAAAACCACTCAAAGAACAACAAATAACATAATCATGAAATGAAAACTCTTCTCAAAAATGACAAAAGTACTTGACGAATATGAGCTATAATTTTGATTTCATTAGCGCCTTTCATGCTACTGTACAAATCCTCAATACACTTCACTCTCTTTCCTCTTAGAAAATCGACTAAATAATGATTTAATTAATTTTATATTTTACTGGCAGAAATGTATATTCAACAGCTAATGTATGGCATACAAAGTTACTACATGTATAGTCTAGACACCAAATTAAGTTTTTGATTGGCTATTGTCACACGTTGACAACTTGATGTATATTGGTGACATTTGCTTTTTTAAATTTACTTTATTGGAAAAAATTTTGTACATGTATTTATAGGAAGTCAACTTTGTTAGGCAGATGCTTGTAAGGTTTCCATAGTAAATTCTCATTGTGAGTAATTTTGTTACATAAAATGCCTTCTCATCTGAGGTTGATGTTAACCTGCGGCTATGTACACGTACATTTACTATTATTAGTATATACAAATGTATAGGCCCAGGTATGTAACGGACTGACTGCTGTTGGGCCTAATAACAAAAAATGCAAAATGTCAAAAAACGAAAAACTTGAATGGAGATGGATACATGCCCAACCCACTGTCAGAGGAATTTCCTAATGATGTATTATCGTGCTGATGTTTGTGATTGCTGCCGTTACGTGATGACTGGCCATGCCCAAGGTTGGCTTACAGTACTACAAGACTCGATATTCCCCTATCTATATAGAAATCATCATTTTGAATATATACAGTACAGGTTAGAACTACCGCACGAGCTTACCGTGTGCAGTTATCTCCCTTATCGCGGTTACCTCATGTTATGAATAGCCAAACCTTACCGCATATCGCAGCTTAGTGTGAGTAAACGCGCTAAAATCAATCTCTTCCTAGCATTGGGCCTCAGATCGTGAGTTACCTTGCTAAAATCGATATTCCATTGTCCTCTTCCATCAGTCACATTCTATACTTGAAGAATAATCACTTTAAAGACTTAAGCCTGCACACTATTGTCCTCTTCGTACCGTTAGCCAATGATCTGTCAAAATTTATAATCCTTTGTAGTTGAACTTGAGCTAGGCCTATTGTTATATAGGCCTATGTATAGCGACTTTTCTTGCACTGTGCGTCTATAATACTTTTCAGTTTGGAACATACATTGTTTTACGAGCATATTTTATTGCATTTTCTCCACAATTTGAGGCTTTAATACGATCATAACATTAACGGCAATAGAAAATAAGGAAAATCGGAAAGATTTGTAAACTGGCCAAATGTTATATGATATCTAAGATTACACTAGACCTATGAGAAAATGTGCAATTCAACTGTTATTGTTTTATTCTCATGTAGATCAAATATTCTAAAAACGTATGATTATTTTTAACATCATTTCCTGTGGAATTTTCAGCCAAAAAACGCCTAACTTTGAAGGTCATTGTAGCAGTAGTGACAAAGATAAGATTCTTAATATCTATTAGTGTGAAATATTGTTCGATTTTTTAATAGACCTTAATGTGACAATTGATTGTACTGAACATTTGTATAATATTTGCTTTTCTTAAAAATATCATGAACTTTATCTTTTATTGCCTTCTTGCCCTAATAAACAAAATTAGTCGTTGGTACACCCCCACCTGCACACTCATGCTGTAGGTCTCTTCCCTTTGTATCTCAAAATTTAACGATCGTTTACGTTAACATTATATTAACGTTCTTGTTAAGCACAACTTTTTCTCCTGAAAGAAATGTAGGTGTACCGTGAATCTTATGAGATATATCCTTTAATTCCATGAAAATCTAATGCTTTTTTTTTTTTTTTTTTCTTTAAAGGAGGTTTAGTATACTTTGATGTTTAAGATTTATTTACTGTTAATTATCAGTTTCTTAACCCCAAGATCAGTTTTGTTTCATAAAGATACCATTTATTAAATTTGATTCATTATTGTTTCTGCATGAATGTTATACCTAAGATAGTATTACAAATATTTCGGGTAAAATGATAACACATGTTCACCTAAAATTATGGGGGGCTGAAACCCCTGGCTTCGCCGCCCCTGCAGTATTGTTTCATATACCTAACCCTTAAACAAAGAAAGATAACATTTACATACATCTTGTTGAATTCACTTTCATCTTGCATAAATTTTATACTTGAGATATCTTTACATATTATGTACTAGCTTGTCAATTGTGTGACTCACCCCAAAACCCTCGGAGTCATTACACCAAAGTAGGTTGACAAAAAAATGTACATTGACGAATTCCTCAGTCACTTAGGTGACTGACATTTTTTGTGAAATGGCTTACCCCAAATCGATCACCTCTGTACAAAGTTAATGGGTCTGAAGTAAATTGACCCACCCCAGAGTCATTCTGGTGACTGACAATTTGGTACAATGATGCCATTTGAATCTGAATCGGTTAAGTCGGCAAAAATCCTTCAAGAGGACATAAACGCCAACTGAGCGTAAAAAGTATGAGTGAAAAATATAAAAAAATAAAGTGGCCCTTGACGAACGTTTGCCATGTCCTTGTGTTTTTCATATCTACGGGCGTTGCTACTTGTTTTCTCCTTGGCCTGGCGGATGTGGGGGAGGTATGAAAGAAAGGAATTATCCCAGGCCCAGCTTACTATACCACTAGACATTGCTTTCCAAAAATCCTCCCTTTCGAACTTACAAGAGAATCAATATCTTTATTTTTCTTACTACAGTATGAAATGTGAGGGAATTTAAACAAAAACAAAATCAATAAATCCATGCAGAAAGAAAATAGAAATCTCTTGAGAGAAAAAAATAATCAAACACCCTAAGGCAAATAAAATAACATTGAAACAGTCTAAAATATAAATGATATCACATACTGTAACTAGAAACAGGCAAACGAAAAACATGAGATTGGATATGAATATTTATTTTTGATTCTTGAAATATGAAATGTAAAGGAATTGAACAAAAAATCAAGAAATCTTGCCATGAATCGTGCAGAAACTCATTAGGCCCTACAGAAAAATTGAAGGCAAAGAAACATGCATGCTCAATCAATTCTGACAACAGTTGGACAGTAAAGGTCCAAAACGTAATACAAGATAAAGTATACTTTAGATAGATAAAGAAAAAAAAAGAAAAACATTAGAATTTCATGGAATACAAGATGAACCAACCATTCCCCGCACTGGGGATTGAAGGCCCGCACTGGGGATTGGAGGCCTGCACTGGGGATTGGAGGCCCGCACTGGGGGGATTGGAGGCCCGTACTGGGGATTGGAGGCCCGCACTGGAGATTGGGGGCCTGCACTGGGGATTGGAGGTCGCACTGGGGATTGGAGGCCCGCACTGGGGATTGGAGGTCGCACTGGGGATTGGAGGCCCACACTGGGGATTGGAGGCCTGCACTGGGGATTGGAGGCCCGTGCTGGGATTGGAGGTCGCACTGGGGATTGGAGGCCCACACTGGGGATTGGAGGCCTGCACTGGGATTGAGGCCCGCACTGGGGATTAGAGGCCTGCACTGGGGATTGGAGGTCCGCACTGGGGATTGGAGGCCAGCACTGGGGATTGGAGGTCGCACTGGGGATTGGAGGCCCGCACTGGGGATTGGAGGCCCTCACTGGGGGGATTGGAGGCCTGCACTGGGGATTGGAGGCCCGCACTGGGGATTGAAGGTCGTATTGGGGATTGGAGGCCCGCACTGGAGGGATTGAAGGCCTGCACTGGGGATTGGAGGCCCGCACTGAGGATTGGAGGCCTGCACTGGGGATTGGAGGCTCGCACTGGGGGGATTGGAGGCCCGCACTGGGGATTGGAGGCCCCGCACTGGGGATTGGAGGCCCGCACTGGGGATTGGAGGCCCGCACTGGGGATTGGAGGCCCTGCACTGGGGATTGGAGGCCCGCACTGGGGATTGGAGGCTTGCACTGGGGATTGGAGGCTTGCACTGGGGATTGGAGGCCCGCACTGGAGGGATTGGAGGCCCGCACTGGGGGATTGGAGGCCTGCACTGGGGGATTGGAGGCCCGCACTGGGGGATTGGAGGCCCGCACTGGGGGATTGGAGGCCCGCACTGGTGATTGGAGGCCCGCACTGGGGATTGGAGGCCCCTGGGGATTGGAGGCCCGCACTGGGGATTGGAGGCCCGCACTGGGATTGGAGGCCCGTGCACTGGGATTGGAGGCCCGTGCACTGGGATTGGAGGCCCGCACTGGGGGATTGGAGGCCCGCACTGGGGATTGGAGGCCCGCGCTGGGGATTGGAGGCCCGCACTGGGGATTGGAGGCCCGCACTGGAGGGATTGGAGGCCCGCACTGGAGGGATTGGAGGCCTGCACTGGGGATTGGAGGCTTGCACTGGGGATTGGAGGCCCGCACTGGAGGGATTGGAGGCCCGCACTGGGGGATTGGAGGCCTGCACTGGGGGGATTGGAGGCCCGCACTGGGGGATTGGAGGCCCGCACTGGGGGATTGGAGGCCCGCACTGGTGATTGGAGGCCCGCACTGGGGATTGGAGGCCCGCACTGGGGATTGGAGGCCCGCACTGGGGATTGGAGGCCCGCACTGGGGATTGGAGGCCTGCACTGGTGATTGGAGGCCCGCACTGGGGATTGGAGGCCCGCACTGGGGGGATTGGAGGCCCGCACTGCGGGGATTGGAGGCCCGCACTGGGGATTGGAGGCCCGCACTGGTGATTGGAGGCCCGCACTGGGGATTGGAGGCCCGCACTGGGGATTGGAGGCCCGCACTGGGGATTGGAGGCCCGCACTGGTGATTGGAGGCCCGTACTGGGGATTGGAGGCCCGCACTGGGGGGATTGGAGGCCCGCACTGCGGGGATTGGAGGCCCGCACTGGGGATTGGAGGCCCGCGCTGGGGATTGGAGGCCCGCACTGGGGGGATTGGAGGCCCGCACTGGGGATTGGAGGCCTGCACTGGTGATTGGAGGCCCGTGCACTGGGGATTGGAGGCCCGCACTGGGGATTGGAGGCCCGCACTGGGGATTGGAGGCCCGCACTGGGGATTGGAGGCCCGCATTGGGGATTGGAGGCCCGCATTGGAGGTCGCACTGGGGATTGGAGGCCCTCACTGGGGATTGGAGGCCCACACTGGGGATTGGAGGCCTGCTTTGGGGGATTGGAGGCCCGCACTGGGGGATTGGAGGCCCGTACTGGGAATTGGAGGCCCGCACTGGTGATTGGAGGCCCGCACTGGGGATTGGAGGCCCGCACTGGGGATTGGGGACTGGAGGCCCTTATTGGGGAATTTAAGGCCCTCACTGGGGGACTGGAGGCTCTCACTGGGGGATTAAAGGCCCTCACTGGGGGATTGGAGGCCCTCACTGGGGTAGGGGCAAGATATGTAAATGCCTCTTTCCCCCTTGGCTATGCCACTGTATACTGTATATCGTTTTAAGTAAGATGACTAATAATCATTTATGAGCATTGAACACATTATTTATACAGTTTTTAACATATTCAGGTCCAAAGTTGCATCTAATTTTTTTTTCTTTTCTTAATAGTCAAAGATAAAATTCTGTACTACACTTTGGGTTTCATGATAAAGATGCTATGATGAAAGGTCCTCAAACATTTCTGTTATTTTCTTTTACAGGTTGTTTTGCATGTGGCATGGAGAATGGGTTCAGAGTGTACAACACAGACCCTCTGAGGGAGAAGGAGAGGCAAGGTAAGCACGATCACCTTGAAAAGTTATTCCTCTTTCATATGAATGCAATTAAAGGTACACGTATATGGACAGATAACAATTTTACCCAAAAGAAAGAGCATTAAGTTCTGAGCAGAACAGTCTTCAAATGATCACAATAGCACTTATATACCTGTAGGTACGACAAATCAAACTGTGTAAAAATTGCAGCATGTGCTCCCCCCTCAAGATATGTCGTGGAGCAGGAGTTCAGCAATAGATTGCTAAAAAAGTATGGATGGCTTAGTAGTTACTAGCTTCACGTCAAGCGCAACCAACTCTACCGTTTAACCGATTTGTAAGTACATCCAATGCCCAGTTGGAGGAAATCCTGAGTGGAGAAAAACCCATGATGCCAGGTGGGTGGTATCCTGTAAAATATGAAGCTTTTACATTAACCCAGAAAATATAGCTGTATTCCGTCCCACACACATTTTTTCCCACAGCACTTCCTTGATCTACCATATTCTGGATATTATAAGAAAGTATACATTCTAGAGCATTTTTCCACAATTTGACAAACCATACCTCATCAATCCCCCCATATTATTTATATCCATCATACTTTGTTCTACCAAACTCCCTGAAATAATAATTGCAGCATTTGCTTAGAAGCCTTTCACACTGTGGTGTTCAACGGACCTAGCACACACTAACGATCACTGAACCATTAACAGCACAAGAGACAAAACTAACATGCCATGGTACCCAATTAATTCTATAGTGAATATTCTCATGGACTGAATCATTCTGAGCTATGAAAAGGAGGAGAAACATGGAGAAGAATTGAGCATGAAAACAAAGATTTGTTGTTTTTCTCTGCAGATTTTGAAGATGGCGGGATCAATCATGTTGAAATGCTGTTTAGATGTAACTACTTAGCTTTGGTGGGAGGAGGCAGACATCCACACTATCCACCAACCAAAGGTAAGTGTCAAGAGTGTATGCGTCATAAGTGGCTGAATGGAGTTTAGGCCCCTTAAAAAAAAATGATGAGCTTATCACCCTAAACCCAGTTGGAAAAGTTATGCGGGCATGCAATTTTTATGTTTAATTTCTATGTTTATTTTTTTTCTCAAGCCAATTAATTTGAATGATTTGCAATCATTCTGGATCAGGTCAATCACATCAGGCGTAAAAAAATATTGAAAACTATTGGAAGCAATCGTTCGTATTTTGGTAGAAAGTAAAACGAAACAGAAGTACGGACACTGAATAACTGATCGGAGAAAAAAATACTGTACATGAAAAATAAAAAAATCTGGGAGTCTCTTAAAACCGATGTGCTTAAGGGTGATAAGCTGATAAAAATTTTTTATGGCGCTTATTCAAGTAATTTATATTTCAAATTTAGGCAAAACAAATTGACAGGTTTTAAGTATTACATGACATATTACATGTTTTTAGGAAAGCCTCACATTCCCAACCTATGGCATTGGAGGGCAATTGTTCTCTTAAAAGTTGAATCCATAGAGCAGGTGGTTATCCCTGGTTTCCATGGAGCAAGTGCAAGAGAGCACATGACCCCCGGTTTCCATGGAGCATGCGCAAGAGAGCACATGACCCCTGGTTTCCATGGAGCAAGTGCAAGAGAGCACATGACCCCTGGTTTCCATGGAGCAAGTGCAAGAGAGCACATGACCCCTGGTTTCCATGGAGCAAGCGCAAGAGAGCACATGACCCCCTGGTTTCCATGGAGTAAGCACAAGAGAGCACATGACCCCTGGTTTCCATGGAGCAAGCACAAGAGAGCACATGACCCCTGGTTTCCATGGAGCAAGCGCAAGAGAGCACATGACCCCCTGGTTTCCATGGAGCAAGCACAAGAGAGCACATGACCCCTGGTTTCCATGGAGCAAGCACAAGAGAGCACATGACCCCTGGTTTCCATGGAGCAAGTGCAAGAGAGTACATGACCCCTGGTTTCCATGGAGCAAGTGCAAGAGAGCACATGACCCCTGGTTTCCACGGAGCAAGCGCAAGAGAGCACATGACCCCTGGTTTCCACGGAGCACGCGCAAGAGAGCACATGACCCCTGGTTTTCATGGAGCAAGTGCAAGAGAGCACATGACCCCTGGTTTCCATGGAGCACGTGCAAGAGAGCACATGACCCCTGGTTTCCATGGAGCAAGTGCAAGAGAGCACATGACCCCTGGTTTCCATGGAGCAAGCACAAGAGAGCACATGACCCCTGGTTTCCATGGAGCAAGCGCAAGAGAGCACATGACCCCCTGGTTTCCATGGAGCAAGCACAAGAGAGCACATGACCCCTGGTTTCCATGGAGCAAGTGCAAGAGAGCACATGACCCCTGGTTTCCATGGAGCAAGTGCAAGAGAGCACATGACCCCTGGTTTCCATGGAGCAAGCGCAAGAGAGCACATGACCCCTGGTTTCCATGGAGCACGCGCAAGAGAGCACATGACCCTGGTTTTCATGGAGCAAGTGCAAGAGAGCACATGACCCCTGGTTTCCATGGAGCACGTGCAAGAGAGCACATGACCCTGGTTTCCATGGAGCAAGTGCAAGAGAGCACATGACCCTGGTTTCCATGGAGCAAGCGCAAGAGAGCACATGACCCCTGGTTTCGATGGAGCACGCGCAAGAGAGCACATGACCCCTGGTTTTCATGGAGCAAGTGCAAGAGAGCACATGACCCCTGGTTTCCATGGAGCACGTGCAAGAGAGCACATGATCCCTGGTTTCCATGGAGCAAGCGCAAGAGAGCACATGACCCCTGGTTTCCATGGAGCAAACGCAAGAGAGCACATGACCCCTGGTTTCCATGGAGCAAACGCAAGAGAGCACATGACCCCTGGTTTCCCTGAAGCACGCGCAATAGAGCACATGACCCCTGATTTCCATGGAGCAAGCGCAAGAGAGCACATGACCCCTGGTTTCCATGGAGCAAGCGCAAGAGAGCACATGACCCCTGGTTTCCATGGAGCAAGCGCAAGAGAGCATAGGACTCCCCCTGAATGAGACACTAGTCCATATCGCAGGTTAACTCCCCAGCAGTGTTGGTACTTATTTTACAGCATAGTTCAGGGGTCAAGCCTCAGATTCCTCGAAGTCCTCAATATATTCTATCATAATTTGTCCTGTGATTTTGTGGCTGTACAACCATTGGATATGTTAGAAAGTAGTAAAACAGAATCTTGTAAGGGTAGTTATAATTCACCAACTAAAGAAAGTTTGAGGAAAAATAATTAAAATAGTAAAAAAAGTTGAATATATTTTCTTCAAAATACATTAGCAATGGTAAAGAATGTGTGGAGGAGAGCACCAACCTTCCATAGTAGACTTACTACACCAGTCATTTCTTTAGAGATAAGACAGAACTTTAAACTTGAATATCTCCTTAACGGAATAAGATTTGTGAATGCTTTCTTTACCATTTTGTTTCCTTTGAAGTCCTCTTTCATATGAGATAAACTAAGCTTGCTTGACCACTGAGCTAATCCTTTCAAACCATGCAGACTTTCATGCATGTTTCTACTTTTAGTTTACATGATTGATATGTGTGTTTGATTACATTGTATTGTTAGTTTACATGATTGATGTCTTGGGTTTTATCACATTCTATTGTTAGTTTACATGATTGATGTGTTGGGTTTTATTACATTCTATTGTTAGTTTACATGATTGATGTGTTGGGTTTGATCACATTCTATTGTTAGTTTACATGATTGATGTGTTGGGTTTGATCACATTCTATTGTTAGTTTACTTGATTGATGTGTTGGGTTTGATCACATTCTATTGTTAGTTTACTTGATTGATGTGTTGGGTTTTATCACATTCTATTGTTAGTTTACTTGATTGATGTGTTGGGTTTTATCACATTCTATTGTTAGTTTACATGATTGATGTGTAGGGTTTTATCACATTCTATTGTTAGTTTACTTGATTGATGTGTTGGGTTTTATCACATTCTATTGTTAGTTTACTTGATTGATGTGTTGGGTTGTATCACATTCTATTGTTAGTTTACTTGATTGATGTGTTGGGTTGTATCACATTCTATTGTTAGTTTACTTGATTGATGTGTTGGGTTTTATCACATTCTATTGTTAGTTTACATGATTGATGTGTAGGGTTTTATCACATTCTATTGTTAGTTTATATGATTGATGTGTTGGGTTTTATTACACTCTATTGTTAGTTTACATGATTGATGTGTTGGGTTTTACCACATCCTATTGTTAGTTTACATGATTGATGTGTTGGGTTTTATCACATTCTATTGTAACTGAAGCTTTTGTTTTCTTGTCACAGCTATGATTTGGGATGACTTGAAAAAGAAGGCGGTTATTGAATTGGAGTTTTCTAGTGAAGTACGAGCTGTGAGGTTAAGAAGGGACAGGTAAGTTACATCATGATTATCTTTTCACTACAATACAACAAAATACAAGATCAGATCTGGAATTGGCAGGTATCATTCCACACTAAAAGTCTGTTTAATCAGAACAGGTTTTCGAAAATTTGTTACAAACACTTTGCAGTGTGTCCTCTCAGCTGAATTGAACTTAGTCATATAGACTCATTATTGTTCATTAATTGCTTCAAAGTTAATTGTTTAAAAGAGAACAAATCCTCCTGATATTTTGGGAAAGTACAGCTTTGAATAAGATTAGAGCTAATCGGGATGTAAAGCTATAGACTAAATGGTGTTGATTCAGTTGCATTGTTTCCCAGGTACTAGATATTTGTAAGCACATGAGATTATTGTGTGTGTGTGTGCACATGCAGGAATGTATTGCTAAAACCTTGAACTTGGGATATTATTGAAAATTGATAAAAAGAGGTGCAGTGATTAAGGAGTCATGCTCGTATGCGAAAGGTACCAGGTTTGATTCTACTACTGTTGAGCCCTGCCGCTAGCCATGCCGCTAGCCCTGCCGTTAGCCCTGCCACTAGCCCTGAATTGTGTCCTTGAGCAAGACCCTTCATTCTGCTTGCTCCAGTTCACTTAGTTGTAAAATGAGTACCAGCACTACTGGAGAGTTGACTTGCAATGGACTGGCATTCTGTCTGGGGGAGCCATGTACTCTCATTCGCTTACACCAAGGAAACTGGGGATATGTGGGGCTCCAATTCCACCACCCCCAGAGGCAAGCTAGCACAGCCTCTCCTTGCTCAATACTAACTCCCTGACCTACCTTCACTCTGCCACAGGCTCCCTCACCTGTATTGACCTGTCTTATCTGTTCCCCTAACCACCTCCTTGATTTTAGCACAAAACCTTCCTACTTGGGCAGTCTCCTCAAACACCAATACCGCCCCCTCTAACACAACTAAAACTGACTGACATGCCCAAACCAACCTTACCTGGCTCTTCTTACCCAGTCCTAAGCCCATCACTATTGCCAACAACCCAACCACACCCATAACCCAAACCACTTCCACCACCACGTCTCTCCCTACCTTCCTTCCTTTTCTAAGACCTCCACTGTCCCCTACCCCAACACCTCAAATACCATCAAACTCAAGCCAACCTGGCCAACAAACAAACCAACAAACAACCAATTAACAAACAGCCCACCACCCAAACCCACATGTGAGACACTGAAGAGATCATGGAATGTTCAAATACCAAACCCACCGAACAATTTTCAAAACAATCACTCCCAAAGAAACAGGGACAGATCCGAAGGAAAAACAAACCAACCCAGACCCAACAGATCTTCTTTCAAATAACCTCTGCCTCCTTATGGCATGCAACACAAACAATTACAATAACACTCACAACATTATACAATGGAACATCAGGAGCCTTATACCTATGCCTTACGAGAGCGACGTGACAACTGATCCTATTCTCCTAAACTATTTTCGCCCAATTTCTCTCCAATTTGCACCTTTTGTTTTATAACTTCATTTTCGGATTTTCTTTTTCGTGGATGGGCTTTTATCCTCGGTGAGATCGTTTCTTTTCTTTTTCTATTATATTTTTCCTCGTTCTGTCCCGACTTTTCACGCCCTTCACGTTACTAATACAGCGGTCCCCATATAGTGGTTCCGCGATTTTTTTCTAGCTGCCTCGGTCTCTCGGCCCTTGGTTTTTTTCTTTCATAATGACAAAGCGCCTATGCAGTGACCTTGACCTTGACCCCCTCCTCCCGTGACCCACCTGCTACCATCATTGACCATTCTGCAACCCCAATCCCAAAAATCCTTATAATCCATGCCACCAACAAGCAGGAAAGCTTTAAAAAAGTTTCTCCTTTCCTCATCCATAAAGCCCTCTTTGGCCTTGTCGGTACCCTCCCCAAAGTCTCTACCCTTAGATCCGTGATCTCCTGGTGCACTGCACCAGGGACACACAAGCCACCACCCTCCTTTCCACCAAAACCCTATCCATTCTGGTATCGACATCACAGTCACCCCCATCGCTCCCTAAACTCCAGCAAAGGCGCTCATACGCACCCGCGATTCTGCGCACATGACCGATGACGACCTCCAAGAAGAACTAGCTAACCAACATGTAATCAAGCCCGCTGCCTCGTTCTAAAGAGAGACGGAGCCGAAACTCCCACCAACACCATATTTCTCACTTCGCAACTCCAACTCTCCTCCCACATCATTGCCGGCTACCTGAGAATCCAGGTCGCCCCTTATATTCCTAACCCTTTACGTTGCTACAATTGTCAGAGGTATGGCCACGGAAGAACTCCTGCCACAGCCAAGCGCTGTGGTAACTGCGGAGCCCGGACCATGACAACACCTCCTGCACCAACCCCACTCTGCACAAATTGTGACGGTAAACACTCAGCAAACCATCCCTCCTTCTCGAAAGACTGTCCCACCTGGCTTCAGGAAAAACAAATTACAAAACTTAAAACCCTTAACCCCAACATAACCTACCCTGAGGCCAGGAAACACCTCGCTCCCTTAACTCCAAGCCTTCCTACTCAAACGTAGTCTCCTCTAACTCTAATTCCGCCCCAAACACAACTAACACAACAAAAACTAACTCCCCATGCCCAAACCGACCTCACCTGGCTCTTCTTACCTAGTCCTAAGCCCATCACCATTTCCAACAACCCAATCACACCCAATACCCACACCACCTCCACCACCACTTCTCTCCTCAACCCCCTTCCTACTCTAAAGCCCCTACCGCCCCTACACCAACTCCACTAATACCTTCATACATCAAGCTAAAAACCAGCCAAGCAAACAACCAACAAACCAACAAATCAACCAGCAAACAACCAACCAAAAACAACCAATCAACAAACAACCTATCAACAAACAACCAATCAACAAACAACCCACCTCCCAAACCCACACTGAAGAGAGTATGGATTGTTCGACACGAACACATCGATCATACTTCTCGCCCAATTTTCAAAAACAATCGCTCCCAAAGAAACAAATCCAAAGAAAAACAAGTTTAACTCAGACCCAGCAGATCTTCCTCCAGATAACCCCGCCTCCTTTATGGCATACACCACAATCAATTACAATAACACCCACAACATCATACAATGGAACATTAGGAGCCTTAAGGCCAATTCTGAAGAAATCGACCTTCTGGCCTCCACCTTCAACCCGGTCGTCTTCTGCCTACAAGAAACTTTCTTGAAAACCACGGACCATTACTCCCTTAACAACTTTGCTTGCTATCACAAACATCAAGTGGATGCTGACAGGGCCTGTGGTGGCGTCTCCATTCTCGTTAGACACGATATCCCACACAGCCCTGTTCGTGCACACCGACCTTCAGGCCATCTGTATTTCTATCTCCCTCCACAAAACTTTCACTCTCTGCAATATCTATCTCCCTCCCAACACCAACATTCAACCAACCAGCCTTAACAACCTCATCTCTCAGCTTCCCACCCCTTCATCCTTCTTGGTGACTTCAACGCTCACAACCCTCTGTGGGGCTCTAATACCACCACCCCTAGAGGCAAGTTCATCAAAACGCTCTCCGTCAGCACAGCCTGTCCTTACTGAACACTAACTCCCCCGACCTACCTTCATCCTGCCACAGGCTCTCTCACCTGTATTGACCTGTCTATCTGTTCCCCTAACCTCCTCCCTGACTTTAGTTGGAGAGTCACTGCTGACCTCTGTGGTAGTGATCATTACCCTCTTCTTATACACTCCAATCTTCAAATCCCCACTGAGCACACCCCCAACTGGAACCTCGACAAGGCTGACTGGTCCTTTTTGAAACCCTCTGTGACTCACACCTCTCCCCATCTTCTCGAGGATGAGGATCCCATGTCTAACTTCAGTAATATCCTTATCAACATCGCCACCTGCTCAATTCCCAAAACCTCCAAACCCCAAATCATCCCCAACCCCTGGTTCTCAGATGACTGCAAAACCGCCATCAAGAACAGGAAAAGAGCCTCAGGAACTTTAAAACTAACCCGACCACCCATAACCTTAACCTCTTTCGCATCAGCCGTGCCAAGGCCAGACGCACTATCAAGGACAGTAAAACCAACACTTGGAACAACTTTATCTCTTCTCTCACCACCAACACCCCACTAAGAAGATTTGGAGAATGGTTAACAGCTTCCACGGCAGAGTAGGCAAATCTTCCATCTCCCATCTCTCTTGGAATGGAGACCTTCTCACCGCAAAAAAAGACATCGTTGACCACCTCGCCGCCTCTTTCAGCAACATCTCGGCCTCGACCAACTACTCCAATGCTTTCAAAATCAAAAGCTATGGATGAAGCCCGAGAATCACTTTTCCTCTGACAACCCGAAAGCTACAACACCCTCTCACTCTTTCTGAATTAAACCAAGCCATCAGCGACGCTGGCTGCACCTCCAAGGGCCCAGATAACATCCCCTATCAGTTTCTGAAACACCTCCCCATCAAAGCCACCACTACCCTACTCACCATCTTCAACCACATTTGGTCCTCACACTCCTTTCCCCTATCTGGAGGACAGCTATTGTCATCCCCGTCCTTAAACCGGGAAGGATAGCACCGTCCCCACCAGCTACCACCCATCGCCTTACTTGCTGTCTTTGTAAAATTATGGAAAAGATCATTAATCAGAGACTAAACTGGTTCCTCGAGACCAACAGAATCCTCTCTCCTCACCAAAGCGGCTTCAAAAACGCCGCAATACCCTAGACCAGTTAATTACGCCGACACCGCTATCCGGGAATCCTTTGCAAAAAGGAACACCTCATTGCCATATTTTTGACCTCGAGAAAGCTTTCGACACTACTTGGAAATACGGCATTACCCGAAACTTCACACCATTGGCCTCAGAGGCCACCTCCCCATCTTTATTCAAAACTTCCTCTCACCCAGGCAGTTCCAAGTTCAGATGGCCACACCCTCTCCAAGCCGCACCCCAAGAAGAGGGCGCCCCAAGGCAGCATCCTCTCCCCACTCTTCAACCTGAGCATTAATGACATCGGGAATGACCTTGGCCCCAGCATCAAACGTACCTCACGTGGATGACTTCACCATCTTCTACTCCTCCCCTAGCTTTCCTATTGTTGAAAATAGGCTTCAAACCAGCCTCAATCAGCTGCAAGTCTGGAGCAACAATAACGGTTTTAGATTCTCCAAAGACAAGACAGTCTGCATGCACTTTTGTCATTTCAACAACCTCCACCCCAACCCGAACTTTGTGCTCAATGGGAATCGATCCCAAAGTTGAAAACACAAAGTTCCTTGGTCTAACTCTAGACCCCAAGCTCACCTACAAGCCACACATCACCAACCTGAAACTAAAATGCAATAGCTCCCTCAACCTCCTCCGACTGCTCTCCAACACTACTTGGGGAGCGAACCGCCATGCTCTCCTCAAAATTTTCAGGCTCACCATTCGTGCAAGCTTGACTATGGCAATATTGTTTACTGTGTCGCCACAACTCATACCTCAACCACATTAACACCATCCAAAATGAAGCCCTCAGGCTTTGTCTAGGAGCCTACAGGACCTCCCCAATCACTAGCCTTCATGTTGAAGCCAACGAACCCCTTTCTACTTAGATGTAAAAAGCTTAGCCTCTCCTATGCTTTTAGAGTCCTCACCAACACCCAGAACCCTGTTTACAACCTCATTAGGTACCCCAATTTCTCCTCCTCTTTGATAGGACTAAAACCCTATCGCCCCCTTCAGCTTACGATTAAATCTGACCTCTTTCAACTTGGCATCAACCCCGCCACTCGGCACCTATTCCTGGCCCACTTTTCCGCCTTGGGCCACCCTCTTCCTTCTGTCCACCTAGACCTCTCCACTTATAACAAATCTCAAACTCACCCTAATCTCTTCATCAATCTCCACAACCAAATCAAAGACCAACTCTCAAATTACACTCCATCTATACTGATGGCTCCAAGGAAGGCAACAAGACAGCTGCTGCTGCCATCATCCAAGACATCACCTCAGTAGCAGACTTCCTGACCACTCATCCATCTTTTCAGCCGAGGCTAAGGCCATTCTCCTCGCCCTCAACTTTATTGAGTACTCTCCTCTTAGTCACTTTGCCATTTTCTCTGACTCAAAGGCTGTTCTTACTTCATTACTCAATCTTAAATGGGATAACCTCACCTGCCACCTCCTCCTCCGAAACTCTTTTCTCCCACCCTCTGCAGGAAAAGTGTTCTTTTCTTCTGGATACCCAGCCATGTTGGCATCCCTGGCAATGACAGGGCTGATACAGCCGCTAAGCTTTGCCCTTAACCTCCTCCCTTCCCTTTTCCCAAAACCTCTCTGACATCAAACCGCTTATCGCTTCTCTTGTTCGTGACCGCTGGCAAACCTTATGGAACTTCCAAATTGATAACAAACTCCATGTTATCCAGCCCACAATCCCGATCAAATCCACCATTAACAACCTTTCTCTCGATCGACAACGCTCATATTACCCGCCTTAGAATTGGTCACACCCACCTCACTCACTCCCACCTCCTTATTGGTTCCCCCAACCCTCTGTAACAATTGCCACTGCATCCTTACAATCCATCACGTTCTCCTTGCTTGCCCCTGTACAACCTTCCCAGAGCTTCTCTCGCTCCCCACAACTCAATTGCTGAGTTCTTCCAAAAATCCTCCAGATAAAATAGTCTCCTTCCTCCAGCATGCATCCTCTACAATCATATTTAATCCTCCTCTTCCACCCCCTCTCTACTCTGTTTTTAGTTTTACCCATGCACCTCCTCTCTCGATCACAGCTTTCTGGCTTTTGTTCTTGAATTTCTCTCATTCTTCCCTGGTCTCTTTCCTTACTACCTCTAAAATGATCTGACCTCTCAGGCACAATTTGACCTACTGGTGCCGTTAAGACCTCATCAAACCACCAATTCAACTTGGTCAACTTGGTCTTCTATCACAAGAAACCTTTTTGAAAACCACTGACCATTATTCCCTCAATAACTTCGCTTGCTACCATAAACATCAAGAGGATGCCGACAGGGCCTGTGGGGGCATCTTTATTCTTGTCAGACACGATATCTCACACAGCCCTATTCATGTGAATACCGACTTCAGGCCATCTGTATGTCTATCTCCCTCTACAAACCTTCACTCTTTGTAATGTCTATTTAAACACTCTTAGATAGCACAGCATCTCCCTGCTCAACATTAACTCTCTGACCTACCTTCACCCTGCCACAGGCTCCCTCACCTGTATTGACCTGTCTATCTGTTCCCCCAACCTCCTTGATTTTAGGTGGAAGGTCACTGCTGATCTTTGTGGTAGTGAGCATTACCCTCTTCTTATTCACTCCAAACTTCAAACCCCCACAGACTACACACCCAATTGGAACCTTAAGAAGGCTGGCTGGCCCTTTTCAAAACCCTCTGCCACTCACCTCTCCTCCCATCTCCTCGAGGGTGAGGATCCCATGTCGAACTTCAGTAACATCCTTATCAACATCACCACCTGCTCCATTCCTATAACCTCCAAATTCCCTGACCACCCTCCGCGCCTCCCCCGAATCCCTGGTTTACCGATGACTGCAATACCACCATCAAGAACAGGAAAAGGGTTCCCAGGAACTTCAAAACTAACTCGACCACCACAATCTCAACCTCTTTCGCATCAGCCATGCCAAAGCCAGGCGCATCAAGGACAGTAAAACCAACACTTGGAACAACTTCATCTCTTCTCTCACCACCAACACCCCCACTAAGAAGATTTGGAGTATGTTAACAGCTTCCACGGCAGGATGGGCAAGTCTCCTATCTCTCCTGGAATGGTAACCTCACCTCGAACGCACTTCTGTCATTTCAACAACCTCCACCCCAACTCGAACTTTGGGCTCAATGGCAATCGCATCCCTACAATTGACCACACTCATTTCCTGGGTTTAACCCTAGACCCCTAGCTCTCCTATAAGCAACACATCACCAATCTGAAACAATTGCAACAGCTCCCCCAACATTCTCCACCTCTCCAAGACCACTTGGAGTGTGGACCCCCACACACTAAGCTTAGCCTTTCCTATGCTTTTAGAGCCTTCATGAACACCCGAAACCCTGTCTACAACCTCATTAGGTATCCCAATTTCTCCACCCTCTTTGATAGGACTAAAACCCTATCCCCTCCCTTCAGCGTACACATCAAATCCAACCTCCACCATCTCGTCATCAACCCCGCCACTCTTGGCACCTTCTCCTGGCCCACATTTCCTCCTTGGGCCACCCCTCCCTTCCATCCACCTGGGTTTCTCCACTCATCACAAAACCCAAACCCACCCCAACCTCTTCATCAACCTTCAGAACCAAATCAAAGACCAACTCCCAAACTACACCTCCAATTATACTGATGGCTCCAAGGAAGGCAATAAGACAGCTCCTGCTGCAGTCATTCAATACATCACCCTCAGTAGCAAGCTTCCCAACTACTCGTCCATCTTCTTGGCCGAGGCCAAGGCCATCCTACTCTCCCTCAACTATATTGAGTACTCCCCACTCAGCCACTTTGCCATCTTCTCAGACTCCTTACTCCTTTACTCAATCTTAAGTGGAATTACCCCACGTCCCACCTCCTCCTCCGTAAACTCATTGCAGGAAAAGTATTCTTTTCTTCTGGATACCCAGCCATGTTGGCACCCCCGGCAATGACAGTGCTGATTCAGCTGCTAAGCTTGTCCTCAACCTACCCCCTTTCCCAAAACCCTTTTTGACATCAAACTGCCTATTGTTTCCCTTGTTCGTGACCACTGGTAAACCTCATGGGACTCTCAAATTGATAACAAACTCCAAGACCTCCAGCCCATCATTCCGACCAAACCCACCATCCGCAATCTCTCCCGTAATAACAATGTCCACATTACCCGCCTTAGAATAGGTCACACCCACCTCACTCCCACTTCCTTACGGGCTCCCCCCACCCCTCTGCAACAATTGCCATTGCCCCCTCACAGTCCACTATGTCCTCCTTGCCTGCCCTCTGTACAACCTCCCCAGAGCTTCCCTCACCCCTCACAACTCCATAGCTGAGCTCTTCCAAATACAATTATCTTCAGGATAAAATGATATCCTTCCTTCATGAGCCTCCCTCTACAACCATAGTTAGTCCTCCTCTCCCACCCCCTCTCCTTCCTCTACCCACCTACATTTACCCCTTGTTTACACCCTTGCACTTCCTCTTTCGATCCCAGCTTCCTGACTATTAGCCCCCCCCGTACTTCTTTCAGACTTCCTATTTTCTTTTCTTCCTACCTCTGAAATGATGTGACCTTTTAGGCACAAATTGACCCTCGCTGTTGTAGTGCCATTAAGCCCTCATCAAACAAACAAACAAACAAACATTAAGCACTGGCCTGATGGCCTTCATGGCTCTAGTATGGATTTAACTTTTGAAGTTGGAACTCTTGAAAATAAAGAACAGCAAATGTTGTCTGGCAAAAATATGACCGGCAAAGTATCAAGAGTTCCAAGAAAGTAATGTTCTTCCTGTTTACTTGAAATTGATGTATATAGTGTCTGCAGGTGTAGAACCACAGTTGGTAAAACCACTTGCCTGCACGCCATAGGCGAGCAAAAAAAATATTTAAAAATGTGACAAGTTGAAAGATTATAATATGCTGTGATACTTGTCTCACTTGATTAAGCCTCACCAAGTTTAGCGAGTTTTTAAATTTATTTTCCCAACCCTGTATAGTACTTCAAACTAGCAAGACCTATCCCACCTGCCATACCTTATATGATATTACCTTTGGTTCCGATGCGAGAGCATCAGAAACCTTTGTAGTCAAGTTGGTGTGAGTGTGTGTGTGTCAGTGTTTATTAGTGAACTCATCTAGACCCACCAACCGACGACAGCATTATAATTATACACCCGATAGAAGACACCCATGTAAAATGCATGTGTTAATAGCACCATCGCAAGCACATGTTGCCAATTTACCATGTCGCCGCTTGTGTGAAGTCTTTTGGGTCAGGACACAAAAGAGAAGATGAAAATTGCACCTTTTCTATATAAAAGTGCTGTGCCACCTATTCACCAGTTAGAAATTGGCTTAAAAAATCGTCATCGATTAGCTTCTAGACATGTATGGATGGGTGTGTCTGATAGCAAGCTTGTAACAACGATATCACAAGAACCATACAGACAATGATACCATATGTGGTACACAGAGATATCTTATGGTCTGTAAATGTGCCATATTGTTTTTGGGCATGATATCATGAATATTCATGAGTAGGTGGGGCTAAAAGCAACTTTCTACAAATTTTGATATACCCATTACCATACATTTGGGTAGGAAAGTTTGGGTACTAAATGTAAATGCGAGCACATACAAATGAAGCATAAACGAAATAGGACAACGGCACTCTTGAATGTTTTTGCTCCCTTTCCTTCCATAAAAAGATAAAATAAAAGAACATGCATCAAATGGATATTCTTTTTGACCTTTGATCAGAATTTACACTTTTTCATTATAGAATTGTGGTTGTGGTGGACACAATGATAAAGGTCTATACATTCACTCAAAATCCACAGCAGCTTCATGTGTTTGAGACATGCAGTAATCCAAAAGGTGAGTGGAATGAATTATTTCCTTTGAACAATTTTCAATTTCACAAACAAATCTGTAGATGTTTTACTTCTAATAAGGTTAGTTCCTTAAGAGGAATTGAACAATTTTCTAAATCACTTTGCAACTTGTAGTGTTAGATCTTAAACTTGAAGTGGAAAAATTGAGATCTGCATGCTGGAAACCCAAGCAGCTTTCTCAAATGAATGATAACATAGATATCATATGAATGAAGCTAATGTAGCAACAAAGGGTTACAAGATCTCACACACACAAAGGATGGGGTATTTTTAGACCTAGTAATATTACGAGTTGTTCAGGGCCTTATGTTTTAGCACTGTGTAGTATTATGAGGTCTCACACAGGCAAAGAAGGTGTTATATTCAGACCTAGTGATATAACTAGCTGTTCAGGCCTAGTAATATTACAAGATATTCATTTTCTTCACCCTTAAATACCCAGACCAAGCGTGTCACGCTCATTTGGGGACATACTTTTTCAAAAACTATCGTTCTTTGTCAAATAGGCTCACAGCAGTGATCTTGTTATCATTTGAAAGATAAAGTATTGATGATATTTTTGATGGGGGTTATGTTGAAAATTTTGCAAAAAAGTGAGAATTCAAAAAATGCACAAAATTTAACAAAAAAACTTTTTATTTTAAAGGGCTTCCTTGCTATACTTCCGGTCTAATTTTAAACTGCCCCTACCACCAATATCTTTTTTTGTCAAAATTTGTGCCAAATTTGATGATTTTTAACCTTTTTGAGACCAAGATTTTGAAAAAATTGTAAGTTCTGATCGCGATACACCTATCATATGCGAAATGTATTGTAAGAAAGGCCAAGCCATGTACTTTTGATTGATATTAAAAAGAGTAAATACTCTTATCATATTTAGATTTAAGTAATAATGAAGCTTCCTTCCTGACAATTAGTCACTTTGGTCTAGTGGCAAGTCACTGTGTACAGCTTGCGGAAGACCCGCGTTTGATCCCAGCACAGGACACGTGGCTTCAGTTTTTCCACTAGTAATGATTATCTTTAGTTTATTGTCATTGTTTTTACATGTTTTGCTTTGAAAAAAACCCCATTAGACTGGTATCAATGGAAAGGAAATCTAACAAACAATCTAAATATGTAAACAAATCCTTATTTTTCATTATTCACAAAAAACAATACAAGTTCAAAAAAATTGGCCTAATTTTGCCTAAAATGTGCAAATTTGCATATTGTAGTTGATAATTTCTATATCTTGACTTTCTCAAGAAAATTGTATTCTTTTTAACATTTATATAAACTAAACTTGTAGTGGTAGAAAACGAAAAGAAAGGATAATTTTATTGTCACATTTTGAACCCCTGGGTCTTTAAGGGTTAAGTTTTTTCCATACTTTGTATGATCACTTAATGGCTTGAATGTTGTATTATTACTAGATCTCTCATTGTTGAGTAAGAGGTGCTGTGGCTCAGTGGTTAAGGATTTATGCTCGTATTCAAGATGTACCGAGTTCGATTTTTATCGTGAGCACTGCATTGTGTCCTTGAGCAAGACACTTTATACTCTACTTGCTTCAGTCCACTCAGCTGTAAAATGAGTACCAGCACTGCTGGGGAGTTAATCTGCGATGGACTGGCGTCCCGTCCAGGGTGAGTAATGTACTCTCATCCGCTTGCGCCATGGAAACCGGGGATTAGCACCGGCTCAATAAGCTTAATGGCTCAGATGGATTTAGCTTTAGCAGTGTTGAATGACAGAAAGATTAGCTTCTTATATGATACACAATGTTGCTTGTACCATCAACCTCACATATATACCAATGCAAATTGACCATTATGGGACTAAAGACTTCAGTCCCTTTAAAAAAATTGTTTTCTCTTGCTCTCCGTCAGGTCTGTGTGTATTGTGTCCAAACAGCAACAACTCCTTACTGGCCTTCCCGGGAAGAAAAACAGGTCATGTTCAGATAGTAGATCTGGCCAACACCGACAAAGCTCCTATAGACATTCCTGCTCATGAAGGTGTCCTTAGCTGCCTGACGTTTAACCATCAAGGAACAAGACTTGCCACAGCATCCGAAAAGGTAGGTCACCAAAATAATGATCATGTCAGGCCTGAAGCTCATGGACATGCCCAGCATAGAAAATGATACCTTGTTTTAAAACCACCTGCATAGTTTTAGTGAATGATTCTGAATTTAGGAAAGGTGATCAAGCTACAGGGAAGTTCTGCAAAAATATCACACAGAATGTAAGGAAGCCATGATACTAAATCACAGCTCTGAAAAAAACTATTTTAGGCCCCATTGAAAATGTTTTGGAAATGTTTAAGTTCTTGCTTGCCCCCTGTACAACCTTCCCAGAGCTTCTCTCGCTCCCCACAACTCAATTGCTGAGTTTTACCAGAAAAATCCTCCGGATAAAATTATCTCCTCCCTCTACAACCATATTTAATTTTCCCCTTTCACCCCCTCTCCACTTTGTTTTTGTTTCAACCATGCACCTCCCCTCTCAATCACAGCTTTCTGACCTTTTGTTTTTGAATTTCTCTCATTCTCCCCCTGTTTCCTTTCCTTCCTACCTCTAGAATGATCTGACCTCTCAGGCAAAATTTGACCTTCGTTGTCGTGGTGCCGTTAAGCCCTCATCAAACAAACAAACAAACATAACTCTTGCTAGATTAAAGGAGTTTAGAAAATGTACAAACAGCACCAATCCTTGTTACAATTTGAATATATCCTGTTACCTATCTTAGTAGTGCATATGACCTCCACAGAGCATGTCTATTGGCCATGGTCCTTGGCCACATTTCGCATCTGGTTCCAGCTTCTTCCAACCTGTGCCATTTCTTTCGTATTCTACTGTCCGCTGCCATGTTGTTGTTTTTTTGGGGGGGGGCATTTTCTCTTCCTTCTGATTTCTGGCCTCCATGTCAGTGGGACGTTGCTGTCATTGTCCTGATCCTGTCTCGGCACGTGTCCAATAAACCTCAAACTTCCTCTTCTTTATTTCAGCACTCGGTGGTTTTATTTTGGTGTGTTGTATTGGCTCTTTGGTGTTCACCCAATCGTGTCGTGATATTTTCAGGATTTTTCATCGGCATTTGTTCTGAAACACATCCAATATCTTGTTCATTTTCAAGGTCTCACATCCAGATAGTAGCGCTGCGTAGGGTGTAAGGCTTATGATGACTTGATCAAGAAATAGAAAACTCAACACAGCTGATTACAATTACTGTAGTAGATATGTATTGAGGCAGCTGCTACATTTACATGCTGGTCAGTGAAAAACTTGTTGGCAAATACACATTTCTGAATAAAAACTTTATTTACACCTGGAAAGCATAATCTAAAACATGTAAATACATCCATTCTTGTCCATGGATGCTAGGCCTACACTACACTAGCTGAAAATGATTAAAAACAGAAAAAGAAATTGATGTGTATAACCCTTCTTAATGTTTTCCATGCAATCTGTATTTGGTATCAATACATGCAGAATGTTTTAAACTAACAATAATAGTTTAAACCAAACTTAAATCTAAAAAAAATGGCAAAACATTTTGGACCATGGCAAGTTTTTGCCTAGTTTTTGCTGTTTTTGCTCTAATAAAAATCAGTGTACCTTGTTTTTAGACAAACTTACTAAAAAAGCCCAAAATATCAATATAAATATAAATAAATAAATAATATAATGTAAATACATTATTAAAGTTACGTTACATCTCAGTTTTCATTGCTACATGAAACGGACTGTAACTTACAGACCACAGAAGTTGAGGTAGCTATTCCAGTATGTAATGACTACTCTTCCAAAAAATGTCAAGTGGGAGGGACTTCTCAGTAAGAGAATGACATCAAACACCTCATTAATTTGAGTTTGGGGATAGATTGGAATTAACATACATATATACGCAAAATTTGCTGCATAGATTTATCAAAATCAATACAGAATATTCTTATCTGCTTATTGGGATATGACGCCAGACGAATTTGTACAAGAACAAGTAAAAACATTAACCAAATCATTTTGAAGTTGAAATAACTTCGTGATTTTCATATTCAAGATACGACTTTTGAAGTGTGAACATTAAATATGGTAGTGTAACCTCCTACTACCAGGGCCTTCATTTTTAATTTTCTGATCTTGTCTTCATCTGCATATAAGAAGAGGAAATAAACTAAACAAACAAATTTTGGCACTTTTCAAGCAGGTACCTGACTTTTCTTGGTTTTTTGATTAAAGGTGTAAAGAAACAGCTTTTCTTTATACATGAAAAGCAATAACGAACTAAAACGAAAAAAGTGTGTTATATATGGCAGTTGCCTCTGTATTGGTTGTGTTGTCCATCTCTGGACTGGTACGAAGCACTTCTAAGACATCTGCAACTACTGGAGATAATGCTAAGAAAGAATCTATGGCAGCTGCCCTGCTATTCCATCGTGTACTGCTGGAGATAATGCTAAGAAAGAATCTATGGCAGCTATCCTGCTATTCTATCCTGTACTGCTGGAGATAATGCTAAGAAAGAATCTATGGCAGCTATCCTGCTATTTCATTTTGTACTGCTGGAGATAATGCTAAGAAAGAATCTATGGCAGCTTAATGCTATTCCATCGTGTTCTGCTGGAGATAATGCTAAGAAAGAATCTACGGCACGATAAACCCGGAAATAGACCTACTAGCTACGAAGCTAGGTAGTCAGGTGATAAGAAAACAATCTTTACAAGAAGTATAGCATCACGAGGGCTAATTTCTTGTTGTTACTGTAGCCATCAGCTACACAGTTCCATGGCCATATGAATGGTCACGGTTCCACAAAATTTTCACCAGTATCATGGACACGGAGAACAGGTCCCCAAGTGTCCTGCAATGCATCATGTGTAAGCGCTTTTTTAAGTTACGCTCCGGAGACATCCATCTCACGTGTTACGCATGCAGATTATGCTGCGAGTCAAACCCGTGTACTCTCTGCAGCGACTGGGATCAAGCTGCATGGTCGGAGCATAGACTTCACCATGACCGGCACTTTCAAAGAGGGTGAAGAAGCGACGGTCAGACAGACCATCATCGTCTTCTTTCCTTCACCACCATCGCCGCCCAAGTCCAAGCTGCAGCACCCTCCCACCTGGGAGGCGAGGCCGCCGTCTACACTCAGTAGGGCACCTGATGACGAGCCCCCGCAGCTGAGTGGGCGTACGCTCATGTGTACACCTTTTGCGCTGGATGCTGTGGCAGAGCCCTGCACTTCCTGACTTCCATTCCTCCGGTACTGACCTCTTCGGAGTGAGGCAGGCATGGGCGAGGGACAGGGAGAGGGATAGTAAACACAAGAGAGGAGGGAGTTGATGGTACCAGTCCCCCCTCACTCTCTTCCTCACCCTCCCCTAAACCCAGGCGGAGACAAAGGAAGCGACATAAGGGAAATCCCCTGGTGGATTTCTCTTTCAAAGACCCACTCAAGCAGACACTTGAGACTTTGGTGTCCCAGGCGATTGAGCAGAGGCTGCCGCCTCCCGCACCTCTCCACCCAGCAGCTGCTGCTGCCGCAGCGGCATGGCATTCCCTGACCCTGAGGTCTTGGAACATGATGCCCTCAACATCTATCCCTCTGGGGAAGATGTCAACCTTATACATGTTCTGGACCCTCCTGTGGAACCTCCAGACACTCCCAGGGCACCAGACCAGCCCCCTCCCTTGCCTCAAATGGGGGATTTTTCCCACCACCCCAGTTCAAGTCATCCCCAGTGCCGCCCTGCTGATGCAGGCGGCACTGGATAGGACCCCTGTACCCTACCGGGTACCGGACAAGGTCCTCTTCCTGCCGCTCCTCTGGTGGACCACCTGTTACAGGGGGATTGTGTCCACCAGCTCCCAGATTTCCTAGCATGGGAGATTAAGCTGGATGTAATAGAAGCACTTCTTGTAGAGACTGGCACACAGTCTCAGCACAGACTGTTCACTACAGTCCAAAGTGAAACTAAGCCAGTGGCTGGGCAATTCCCCATTGATGCCTCCCTTGTGACCATGGTACAGCATTGGGCAGGACTCCCGCCAAGGACTGGATGGCCTACAACAAAGAGGTTGACCAGGCCACTCGCGTCCAGCCAACTGCCTACCAGGTGCTCGTAGGCACCCCCTTGATCCCGAAGGAGTATGGCAACTCCTCCGTATTTATGAGAGTTATACTTACCTTCCATGCATTCCAGCTCGCCTCTCCTCTCGTTCAGGCCTCGGTGGAATGTTAAGTGAGGGATATTAGAGGTATTATGGAAGTCAGGTCTGGGCTGGTAACTATGTATATAAGGTCGGTTAGAAGTGTGTTAGAATCAGGTCATTGGACCAAATTGCATATTTATAGCATGGAAGGTAAGTATTACTCTCATAAATATCCATGTTACGCTCAGCGGGGTAAACTTGTTCACATGTAAGCAGCTCGTACATAGAGTTCAAAACTTAAAGCGACCACTGCCAAATCCGCCAGAAAGTCCAAAAGAATTGAGTATAGGATTATCATTATATGACTGTCAGTCAATACTACACTGAATATTAATCAAGTAATATCTTGTCAAGATACAAAAAATTATAATAATTGATCAGCTTGTCCTGTTCCTGATATTTCTTAACTTAAGCATTATCTCATGGCAAAAAAGTATCATCATAAAATTTGTAGGGGAACATGCCCACCCCCAACCACCCCCACCCCTCCCGCACCCCTCCCCACCCCCTCCCCTTAGTTGTACATTTAGTATTAATATCAGTATTTGTGATTTATTTCAGGGAACTCTTATTAGGATATTTGATACAAGCACAGGAACACAACTACAGGAGTTGAGGAGGGGATCAGGCAACGCAACCATCTATTGGTAATCTACATTCTATTACATTTACCACGGGAAATTATGAGTTGGTAGGCGTTATAAACATAGGGAAAAAACAGGAATTTGCGGGAAGAAATCATTTTTTTAAAATATTTTTTGTTGTTTTTGAGATAAGCAACAGGATATGTGGTAAAAAGTTATGGTTTTGGCCACATTGTCTCAGGGTTCATTGTTCTAAGAACGTCCCCACGTAATTGTGCAATGAATAGTGCATTAAAT
This sequence comes from Chiridota heheva, assembly GCA_020152595.1. NCBI lineage: Eukaryota > Metazoa > Echinodermata > Holothuroidea > Apodida > Chiridotidae > Chiridota > Chiridota heheva. Next base: position 2,942,031 of record JAIGNY010000832.1, read on the forward strand.
TGTGAAAGAGGAAACATGTGGTAAAGTGTGAGCATATAGAGATGTATTTACTAAATTAATATATTATTCAGAACCTTGGGAAATTGTATTATTAATTCAACTCTGTGAGTAGATATTCATTATTTACTGCCATGGGTTCATGGTAAGGTAGTAGATTGATTCGTTCATGGTAAGGCTTTCGTGCCAAGCTTGACTATGGCAATATTGTTTACTGTGTCGCTCACAACTCATACCTCAACCACATTAACACCATCCAAAATGAAGCCCTCAGGCTTTGTCTAGGAGCCTACAGGACCTCCCAATCACTAGCCTTCATGTTGAAGCCAAGAACCCCCTTTCTACTTAGATGTAAAAGCTTAGCCTCTCCTATGCTTTTAGAGTCCTCACCAACACCCAGAACCCTGTTTACAACCTCATTAGGTACCCCAATTTCTCCTCCCTCTTTGATAGGACTAAAACCCTATCGCCCCCTTTCCTATTGTTGAAAATAGGCTTCAAACCAGCCTCAATCAGCTGCAAGTCTGGAGCAACAATAACGGTTTTAGATTCTCCAAAGACAAGACAGTCTGCATGCACTTTTGTCATTTCAACAACCTCCACCCCAACCCGAACTTTGTGCTCAATGGGAATCGCATTCCTAAAGTTGAAAACACAAAGTTCCTTGGTCTAACTCTAGACCCCAAGCTCACCTACAAGCCACACATCACCAACCTGAAACTAAAATGCAATAGCTCCCTCAACCTCCTCCGACTGCTCGCCAACACTACTTGGGGAGCGAACCGCTATGCTCTCCTCAAAATTTTCAGGCTCACCATTCGTGCCAAGCTTGACTATGGCAATATTGTTTACTGTGTCGCTCACAACTCATACCTCAACCACATTAACACCATCCAAAATGAAGCCCTCAGGCTTTGTCTAGGAGCCTACAGGACCTCCCCAATCACTAGCCTTCATGTTGAAGCCAACGAACCCCTTTCTACTTAGATGTAAAAAGCTTAGCCTCTCCTATGCTTTTAGAGTCCTCACCAACACCCAGAACCCTGTTTACAACCTCATTAGGTACCCCAATTTCTCCTCCCTCTTTGATAGGACTAAAACCCTATCGCCCCCTTCAGCTTACGATTAAATCAGACCTCTTTCAACTTGGCATCAACCCCGCCACTCTCGGCACCTATTCCTGGCCCACTTTTCCGCCTTGGGCCACCCCTTCCTTCTGTCCACCTAGACCTCTCCACTTATAACAAAACTCAAACTCACCTAATCTCTTCATCAATCTCCACAACCAAATCAAAGACCAACTCTCAAATTACACCTCCATCTATACTGATGGCTCCAAGGAAGGCAACAAGACAGCTGCTGCTGCCATCATCCAAGACATCACCCTCAGTAGCAGACTTCCTGACCACTCATCCATCTTTTCAGCCGAGGCTAAGGCCATTCTCCTCGCCCTCAACTTTATTGAGTACTCTCCTCTTAGTCACTTTGCCATTTTCTCTGACTCAAAGGCTGTTCTTACTTCATTACTCAATCTTAAATGGGATAACCTCACCTGCCACCTCCTGCGGAAACTCTTTTCTCCCACCCTCTGCAGGAAAAGTGTTCTTTTCTTCTGGATACCCAGCCATGTTGGCATCCCTGGCAATGACAGGGCTGATACAGCCGCTAAGCTTGCCCTTAACCTCCTCCCTTCCCCTTTTCCCAAAACCCTCTCTGACATCAAACCGCTTATCGCTTCTCTTGTTCGTGACCGCTGGCAAACCTTATGGAACTTCCAAATTGATAACAAACTCCATGTTATCCAGCCCACAATCCCGATCAAATCCACCATCAACAACCTTTCTCGTATCGACAACGTTCATATTACCCGTCTTAGAATTGGTCACACCCACCTCACTCACTCCCACCTCCTTATTGGTTCCCCCAACCCCTCTGTAACAATTGCCACTGCATCCTTACAATCCAACACGTTCTCCTTGCTTGCCCCTGTACAACCTTCCCAGAGCTTCTCTCGCTCCCCACAACTCAATTGCTGAGTTCTTCCAAAAAAATCCTCCAGATAAAATAGTCTCCTTCCTTCAGCATGCATCCCTCTACAACCATATTTAATCCTCCTCTTCCACCCCCTCTCTACTCTGTTTTTAGTTTTACCCAGGCACCTCCTCTCTCGATCACAGCTTTCTGGCTTTTGTTCTTGAATTTCTCTCATTCTTCCCCTGGTCTCTTTCCTTACTACCTCTAAAATGATCTGACCTCTCAGGCACAATTTGACCTTCGTTGTCGTGGTGCCGTTAAGACCTCATCAAACAAACAAACATGGTAAGGTAGTAGATTGATTCGTTCATGGTAAGTTAGTAGATTGATTCGTTCATGGTAAGGTAGTAGATTGATTCGTTTATGGTAAGGTAGTAGATTGATTCGTTTATGGTCAGGTAGTAGATTGATTCGTTTATGGTAAGGTAGTAGATTGATTCGTTCATGGTAAAGTAGTAGATTGATTCGTTTATGGTAAGTAGTAGATTGATTCGTTCATGGAAAGGTAGTAGATTGATTCGTTCATGGTAAGGTAGTAGATTGATTCGTTTATGGTAAGGTAGTAGATTGATTCGTTTATGGTAAGGTAGTAGATTGATTCGTTCATGGTAAAGTAGTAGATTGATTCGTTTATGGTAAGTAGTAGATTGATTCGTTCATGGAAAGGTAGTAGATTGATTCGTTTATGGTCAGGTAGTAGATTGATTCGTTTATGGTCAGGTAGTAGATTGATTCGTTTATGGTAAGGTAGTAGATTGATTCGTTCATGGTAAGGTAGTAGATTGATTCGTTTATGGTCAGGTAGTAGATTGATTCGTTTATGGTAAGGTAGTAGATTGATTCGTTCATGGTAAAGTAGTAGATTGATTCGTTTATGGTAAGTAGTAGATTGATTCGTTCATGGTAAGTTAGTAGATTGATTCGTTCATGGTAAGGTAGTAGATTGATTCGTTTATGGTAAGGTAGTAGATTGATTCGTTTATGGTCAGGTAGTAGATTGATTCGTTTATGGTAAGGTAGTAGATTGATTCATGGTAAAGTAGTAGTTCATGGTAAAGTAGTAGATTGATTCGTTTATGGTAAGTAGTAGATTGATTCGTTCATGGAAAGGTAGTAGATTGATTCGTTCATGGAAAGGTAGTAGATTGATTCGTTCATGGTAAAGTAGTAGATTGATTCGTTCATGGTAAAGTAGTAGATTGATTCGTTCATGGTAAGTTAGTAGATTGATTCGTCCATGGTAAGGAAGTAGATTGATTCCTTTATGGTAAGGTAGTAGATTGATTCGTTCATGGTAAGGTAGTAGATTGATTCGTTCATGGTAAGGTAGTAGATTGATTCGTTCATGCTAAGGTAGTAGATTGATTTGTTCATGCAAGGATCAAACTCCTTGTTTTGAAAAGAACTATGAAAACATGACAACAACATCTTGACACCTGGTAAGTTAGCTGCCAATGGTGGAAGGGGGAGGGGGAAGGGGGGCTTCCTTTTACTTAATAGATTTTACGTTAGCCAAAGCATAAATGCCATTTAATATTTGTTGCACATATGTAACTTTTCACATATTCTGGCTAAGTAGTTAAAAACACTATATATTCATGAATGTCACCTTTTCATTAAATGGCACAGCACTGCTATTGCCCTTGAGTGCAAGGCTAGTTAGTTAAACTGGATTGCTTGTTTGATTTCTTAAAGAAGGTTGAATTCAGATGACAAATTTAAATGTGCTCATCTTTAATGCTGGTAAACTGTTTTATGAATGTTCAAGTACTTTGTAAAGTTTGCACTGTCATATCTGCCAAAGTACCTATGTTTCTGCCTGCGTTTGTCTGTTTGTCATCTCAAGAACGGATGATTGGATTTTGATGAAATTTGTGTGGTTTTTCCGTTACTTCATGAAGAAATGATTTAAATGTGGGTCATATTTGAACGGGGAAAAGTCACAAATGGAGGGTTGGGGATGTTTTAGGGTGAGATCTGTCAAGACTTAGTTGAAACTTTTTATTGGAATGTGCTGAACAATGAACTCATGCCCTGAAAGGAATCCAAATAATTCATTATTTAGACTCAAGAAAATCAGTCAAGTGGTTCCTGATATCAAAGAATATCAAAACAATTGGTTACTTGCACCAAAGGAAAATGATGGAATGGGAGTCTTGCCTGAAAGGAACTCAAACAATGGACACTTAATGTAAATAACACTGAAAAAAAATGATAGAACCTTAAAAGAAATCAAGTCAAGATGTACAGTATGTAATCCTGAAGTGTTTAGAACTGCAAATGTAAAACAGATCAAAAAGTGAGAAAGAGATTCCTTGGGGATAAATTTTGGTGGTTCTAGGATTTTTGAGGTAGATTATATTGGGGTGGGGAATGAACTTGGGGCAGAGGTGTGCGCTCTACAGAGTGCTCAAATTGTAATTATTGTATATTTCAGTCTAGTAAACTCATGTTTCTATTTCTCTATAGCATAAGTTTCAACCAAGACTCTTCCTTGCTGTGTGTGTCGAGTGACCATGGTACGGTGCATGTATTTGCAGTGGAAGATGTCACAAAGAATAAACAATCCAGGTAGGTCATGCTGGTGACAGCAACAAGCCCATGCTACTGCTTGTTCTCAAAATATATGAAAGGATTAGTTCAAGCAAGTTTATCTTATATTAAAGAGGACGTGAAAAGAAACAAAATGGTTAAGAAATTAAGCATTCAAAACTCCTATTTGATCAAGGGGATATTCAAGTTCTGTCTGTGTAAAATGACTGGTGTAGTAAGTCTACTATATAAGGCTGGCAACCTCATCCTCACATTCTTAACAATTGTTAATGTGTTTTATAGAAATGATTTTATAGAAAATTTATTTAGCTTTTTTACTATTTGAATTATTGTTTCTTGAATTTTCTGCAGGTGGTAAATTATAATTACCCTCAGTAGATTATGTTTGATTACTTTCCAGAAATATCCAATGGTTTTTAAGCCACAAATCGCAAGACAAAATATGATAGAATACATAAAGATTGAGGATCTGAGGCTGTGATGTCACAACTAGTCTGATTTTAGTTGTTTCTACACAAATGATACCAAACTTTAAACTTAAATATTTCTTAACGGAATAAGATTTTTGAAAGCTTTCTGCATCATTTTGCTTCTTCTAAGATGGACTTGCTTGACTACTAAACTAAATATTTAACTCTTTGCATAAGTCCTGTGAAAAACTTTATACCACAAAACACTTTGACCAATTGAAGGCCTGTACAATGCAGGTTGCTTAAATTGTTGGCATTTGGGTCAATTTCAAGCAATATCTTTTTATTCTCAGGTACATATTTTACCAACATTTGTAACAACTGTCATCCTGTGACGCAGTCTTGCAACTCGACCACTTTAAGAAATGTGAAGAGAAAAGCATAAAGCTCGATATTTAGGTTAAAGTTGGTTGACTAAAGTGGTAGAGCGGCTACCTATCAGCCAAAACACCTGGGTCTGATACTGGGTCTGTCTGGCACTCGGCATTAAGAGGACAAAGTAGGGCAATAATGTAGTTGGTAAATGTTGCACTATTATTGGCTGCACTGGGTGAAGCCCCATTTAGCATAGTCCCACCTAAAATGTTGTAATGAATGCCTCATGTGTAGGAAACACAAAAAAGGAAAAAGAAAAATCAATCCAAGTTTATTTTGATGATGCAATTTTATCAATCTTATATCATGCCTTGTTTAATATTCAAGGCTTATAAATCTTTGAAATGAGTAATTTGACTATACAGTTAAGACATTTAGACTATGATGATATCAGTAGCTTCTTAACAGTGCAGCTGGAGGAAAAGATGATTTACTGTTTATTTAAAATGTCTGAAAGTGTGTTTGCTCTCTCTTTACAGCCTTGCTTCCGCTAGCTTCCTGCCTAAATACTTCAGTTCCAAATGGAGCTTTTCTAAATTCCAGGTACCAAATAATGCCCAGTGTATTTGTGCATTTGGAGCAGACACAAATTCAGTCATAGGTAAGGTGGATTTAACTTCAGTGCATCGTGATGAGACGGGATGAAATGTGGGACAGGGTGGGATGGCATTTGAGACAGATTGGTATGACATGTGAGACAGGGTGGCATGGTATGTGGGACAGGGTGGCATGGCATGTGGAACAGAGTGGCATGGCATGTGGGACAGGGTGGCATGGTATGTGGGACAGGGTGGCATGCCATGTAGGACAGGGTGCATGCCATGGCATGCCATGAGACAGGGGTGGCATGGAACAGTGGCATGGTATGTGGGACAGGGTGGCATGGCATGTGGGTCATGGCATTATGGGACAGCCTGGGATGGCATGTGGGACAGGGTGGGGTATTGGGACAGGGTGGCATGGCATTAGGTGGTGTCATTGCATGACAGCCTGGGATGGCATGGAATGTCATCTGTGGTGGAATGTCATCTGGATTTTAGGTGTGATAGCATGTGGAATAGGATAAAATGACCTGTGGGATAGGGTGGGATGGTATAGGGAGGAATTTCATGTGGCATAATATGGGACAGGATGGCAAAGCATTATTGTGGGATGTCATCTTGATTGCAGATGTGATGGCATATGGGTCATGTGGTGGAATGGCATGAGCCGAATTGGAACAGAGAGTGGGATGTCATGTGGAACAGAGGGTGGGATGTCATGCGGGACAGAGGGTGGAAAGTGTGTTATTAGTAGCGAGGAGATTTGTATCGTTTGCAATGTCTAGTTTAAGAAACATTTAAGATTTTGATCCTTCTACATTGCTTGGTTTACAAAACGTTTGTTGATATTGTCTTTTTGCATCTTTTTTGCCTTGTAGCAATATGTGCAGATGGAAGTTATTACAAGTTTGTGTTCAACGCAAAAGGTGAATGCAATCGAGATGTCTACACGCAGTTCCTTGAAATGACTGACGACGATCACAAAAGTTGAAGAGGTGTACCAAGAAAGCGTCAAATTGAAGTATTACGCAAGTGATCAGTTTGGAGATTTTTACATATATAACTATGGTTTCACAAGCTGCATAAAAACATTTATTGATTACTATTAATGAATTTGTTCTTTGCAAAGTTCAACGATCGATGCAGATCTAATCTGACAGTTCATCATACATGTATAATGGTTAAAGGGACTTTCAAGACTCGCCATAATTTCCAGTGCATTTAGGATAATTATTATAAACTTCTTAGGATAGATTGTAGGGTGCAAAAGGACAGTGATTTATTTAAAAATGATGAACTCCAGCTCAAAGGAGCAATCTGTAGTCGTTTTATCAATTGGTTCCTTCACCTTTTTCTGAGCTATTCAGTTTCAATTTCCATCCTGGAAAATTCATTGGATACACACTGAAAACAAGTCATTGTGACTTACGTGTGCTTTCCTTAGCATATGCCTAAAAAAGTGACCTTTCATAAGAAAGAGAAATTTTTATAAACATTTTAGTATAAAAATCATGTTGATATGTTATTCCTACCAGGAGATATTCAATTTTAAGGTTCACAAAAAATGCAAATAAACGAATAGGAAAAGGCTCAGTATGACATCACAGCAACACATTCTCCCACAAAGTTTATCTATTTCATTAAAATCTATCATGCTTTTTTATTAATAAAACCTGCTGGAAAAATAAATTGATGAAAATTAGGTATTTATATACATTGCCAAATATACCCTACTTCAATAACTTTTGGAAAATTGTTTCTAATCATACAGAAACAACCAATTAATGTTGATAGAAATACATCAACATTTGCAATGGAATTGCCTCTATGACATCATCAAGCACGATTTTATCATACTGTACAAAAACTTCAAAATGCAATTGGGAAATCTTTAAAAACCTGTATCTATTGAACAGAATATGATACAACCTGATTTATGTTCCAAATTGGCTCTATAAGTGGCACTCTTTCAAATAGAATTTTACAAAAAACCATGGGAATATTCCTTTAAAGTTTAATTTTCTATGAAATATTTTAAAGAATGAACCAGAAATTGAATTGTGATGATTAAGTGAGTCTCTTTCAACAGTACAAACAGCCCCCTGCATGCTGTGGTTTGCATCTCCTTTCTCCCATCATGGAGGCAGTGTAAGGAGAGTAATTGTAGTAGGCTTTCCTTTCATAAGGTGCTGAAAGTTGATATTTCTGTCAATCTTCATTATTCTTTCAAGGTACACTGTTTTGTCAAAAGGGCATGTCCTCAAATATAGACAACATTGCCAATTTGCTGCTCTGGAGCAATTCAGCTTTCATGTGCGCATAAACATGAAATTGACAGAAACGATATCGCCGTACTTATCAACAATAAATACAGTGCACCACACATGCTTCTAGAATGTTCATAAAACTGCTTAAATAGAATAATTGGTCAACCTTAATTTATTCCCCGTAAATGCTTAACCGATCTTTGATTTTGTTTAATGTACCCTTAAAATATATTTACCGTATTCGACATAATAAGCGCCTGGGGCGCCTATGAAAAAACATTGCACCACTTTTTAGGCCTGAAGTTTCTTCCTAATAAGTGCCCATGCTCGGGTCGCGTATAGTGGGCTAATGGATCTGCCGTGTACAAAAATGTGAACTGGTTATATACTAGCCCTGCAATAGCCAACACAAAAAGATCATGAGCATCAGATGCAATATTAGCAAAGAATGTAACAAAACTGGAGTATTTTAAGTCTTCAAATTAATCAAATGAATTATGTTATCAACCAAAAAATGTTGGTGGGTGCTTATTAATGGAGCTTGTTACGTTGAATACGGTCTGCTAATTTGTAGAATTATTACCAATTTTTCTACATTTTTTGCGATAAACCAATTTTTGTATATTTTTTGCGATAAACCAATTTTTGTATATTTTTTGCGATAAACCAATTTTTGTATATTTTTTGCGATAAGTAGATCTGTCTGACAACAAAGTTGTGATGTTAGTAAGGACTGCTCCTGCAATGTATGACATCATTATCATTTATTTTGAGACAAGATAGGCCCTTTATTATTCCTGCACAGTATAGGGTGTGAGTCATGCAAGGTAACCAGAATCCATTGAAGTGTACTATTGGTTAAAGAAAAATGCATTGTTGTTGTGGAGAGGGGACTCTTGCCAGAATTGATTTTAGCCAGTCGATGTTATATATGAATCATGCGCCCAAGATGCTACCTTTTGCAGTTGATTTTGCAATCTTTCAGTTATTTTTGTGTCAGTATATATATAGCTTGTGCATATGCTTTCCATCTGTTGGTAGGACTATGTTGGTAACATATTGGTCATATGGAACAACGTGAAATAAATCATTTTTATTTCATTTAGCAGGTGCTATTGAAATCCCTTTTATTTTTTCAGTTGATGCCTTACATTCTACTGTGCAAGAATTTTGTATAAAACTATCCAGAAATAAGCTTCAAGTACAAGAATATCAGACATAAGGGGGTTGAGGGGGCAGAGGTGTTGAGATTATGTATATAGCTGAAAAGCATTCTTTTAAAAAGTAATTTGTAGATTGATAAAAGTTTATGGGGTAAATGTGAACTTGGAATCTGTCATTAAAGGTATATGGACATGTAGAAAGTGTTTATTCAGATAATGAAACATATAATTTTAAGCCGACAAGTATTTAAATTGTTGAAATACCATTTATAGTTTTCAAGTTGAGACAAACTAAATTTTGAAGAATTTTAAGCCCGTGCAAACGTTTAAAATAACAGCTCAAAATCTTGAATGTTTCATATTTCTCTCCTAGATTTCAGACACCACAGACAATCAAATTGCATTTACTGCTAAATATGGATCAAGACTAACAAAATTTCATTTCCTTTGCATTATAGCAAACTGCTTCTTCTCATTCAATTTTGGGAAAGGGTTGAAAAACAATAAGTCAACATAAGCAATAGCCATGGTCTTCTTGTAGTAATATCACAAAATATTGTGTAATTTATGTTAATTCGGTACCAGAATTTAAAAATGGTGTAAAATGGTCAATTGTTAACAGATTTTGATGTGCCTTTTTGCTATGTTTATGATTTTGAGTTATTTCAAGCCACTTTTAGGCCTCTATGTTGCTACCTGTCCATATACCTGGTTTCGTAATGAAGAGACTTGGCAGCAGGGCTTGTGTCTCCATAAAGTTATATCTTAGAGCTGTTCTTTTTGCTCATAGTTCAGCGTGGATCTGATGCACTGAGTGACTGTCAAGTACACACTGTGGGTGTATTAGTTGAAACACGTGGATCTGATGCACTGAGTGACTTTCAAGTACACACTGTGGGTGTACCAGTTAAAACGCGTGGATCTGATGCACTGAGTGACTGTCAAGTACACACTGTGGGTGTACCAGGTAAAACGCGTGGAACTGAGTGACTGTCAAGTACTCACTGTGGGTGTACCAGTTGAAACGTGTTTAGTTTGCTAGTAGGATGGTAGGTCTGAATTTCAACCACTTAAGGAATAAATTTGCAATTACAAAAAATTAATGAAAATACAATATTGACTTAATCCAACTTATTCTGCAATTCTCCTAAGCAATGTATGTGATGATTGATTCAGGATATGTGATATCAGTTGTTGGATCACCGGTAAAAAGTATTCACAGTTTTAAAAACTTTTGGTCAATTCAGACATTTGCAACTGACCCAAATTTCAACAACCATGTGTTCAACATGCCTAATTACCCAGAAAATATACCAGTCAAATGTCCACTCAACGGTACTGGTGGAAATAAACTTCAATAAATTGTTTTTGAAACTGCACAATCAACTTATGAAGCATCTAATTAGTGAAATGGGAGTTGATTAACAATTGGTAGTTGTCACAATTTTGTCAAACTTTGCTAAGGGGGTAACATCAGGGCTGGTTAAAATCGGAGTCACTATGCATATAGAAAAAGAGTCACTTACTATACATATTGAAAAAGGATGGAATGATGATGAGAATATATTACGCAACTTTATATTTGCATGAAATTGTCTACAAACAGGAAGCTATTTGAAATTTGAATATTGTGGATGAAGGTCAAATTTGACAGAATTTCTTCTGTTTTTTCTCTTACATTATTTTGGAAGGAATGCATGCAGCAGTTTTATTTTATGTTTGGATTTAAAGGAAAGGTATCCCATAAATAAATTCAGAAATAAACACTGTTGTGCTTGTAACGTCATGGAAAATTGAAAAACAGAAGTGACTTTAATTCAAAGTGAACGCTGTTGTGCTTGTAACGTCACGGAAAATTGAAAAACGGAAGTGACTTTAATTCAAAAGTGAACGCTGTTGTGCTTGTAACGTCACGGAAAATTGAAAAACGGAAGTGACTTTAATTCAAAAGTGAACGCTGTTGTGCTTGTAACGTCACGGAAAATTGAAAAACGGAAGTGACTTTAATTCAAAAGTGAACGCTGTTGTGCTTGTGGCGTCACGGAAAATTGAAAAAGCGGAAGTGACTTTAATTCAAAGTGAACGCTGTTGTGCTTGTGCGTCACGGAAAATTGAAAAGCGGAAGTGACTTTAATTCAAAGTGAACGCTGTTGTGCTTGTAGCGTCACGGAAAATTGAAAAACGGAAGTGACTTTAATTCAAAAGTGAACGCTGTTGTGCTTGTAGCGTCACGGAAAATTGAAAAGCGGAAGTGACTTTAATTCAAAAGTGAGCGCTGTTGTGCTTGTAACGTCACGGAAAATTGAAAAAGCGGAAGTGACTTTAATTCAAAGTGAGCGCTGTTGTGCTTGTAACGTCACGGAAAATTGAAAAAGCGGAAGTGACTTTAATTCAAAGTGAGCGCTGTTGTGCTTTGTAGCGTCACGGAAAATTGAAAACGGAAGTGACTTTAATTCAAAAGTGAACGCTGTTGTGCTTGTAGCGTCACGGAAAATTGAAAAAGCGAAGTGACTTTAATTCAAAAGTGAACGCTGTTGTGCTTGTAACGTCACGGAAAATTGAAACGGAAGTGACTTTAATTCAAAGTGAACGCTGTTGTGCTTGTAACGTCATGGAAAATTAAAAAACAGAAGTGACGTTAATTCAGAAGTGAACGCTGTTGTGCTTGTAACGTCACGGAAAATTTAAAAACGGAAGTGACATTACTAGCACAGCAGCGTTCACTTCTACACTTATTTATGGGACGATACCTTTCCTTTAACCAAAAATTGTGTTATTTTTGTAATAATTGCAGATACTAGATTGCCTGAAAACACTCTCTACATAAATGTTGAAAATATTTGTCACTGAAAGATTCTTTTATCATAATCAGTCCTTTATATGTAAAAATATCGCTTGCATTTTTTTAAGCTAGAGCATTTTAATTCATGGATTAACAATAATGTAAAAAATTGAGAGAATTGTACTGTGAAAAGCTTTTTTGTATTTAAAAAAACAGAAAACCAATGGTCTTGAGAGGTTCCAATCACAAAACGTTTTTTTTTTTTGGCAAAATCATATTAAGCCTATGGACATAACTTAAATTCAACATGGTTATCCTGCTGTAAATTCCAGTTCAGCTGGGTTTTCCCAACAGAGTTTTAATGGAAATTGGAACAACTAGGTTGAACTAGGTTGGAACCTCAAAACCTTCAATTTGTTATACCGTAACAACACATATTTTTTTTAAATGATGGTCAACACAACATTTGGAAAGACATATTGCTCATATTATATTAATATCTTTTGTATAATTTTTATTTGAAATGATTTGGTGATGGGCTTGCAAACATTGTATATTTTTATTTTCCTCTCGTAGCTTTTTATTAAAGCAACTATACCCAGTAACTATAAATTCAAGAATATGTTAGCCATAAATATTCAGAAATGATTATCTTGTCAATGCCTTTGGAGTGGAAGATTTATTTCAAGTGACAGGGAATGATACTTAATTTGGATGGAGGAAATTTTCCATCAGAAAAAATTAGGATTATATATTAATTAAATTTAGCCCCTTTTAGACAATTTGAATTTCTCTAACCATTGGTCTGAGGCAGTGGCGGATGTAGGAATTTTTTATAGGATAGGTATCAGTTGACCTCTTAAATTATACCACCCTCCCCACCCACCCCACCCCATTCCCCACCCCACCCCCCTCCCCACCCCTTCCCCCCCCACCAGTCCCCACCCCACCCCAGTTTCATTTCCCACCCCATTTCATTCCCACCCATTCCCCACCCCATCCCTTCCCACCCCTTCCCACCCCACCCATTCCCCCCACCCATTCCCCCCACCCATTCCCACCCATTTCCCCACCCCATTTCATTCCCCACCCCTTCCCTTCCCCACCCCACCCATTCCCACCCCACCCATTCCCACCCCACCCCCCTGCACCCACCCACCCTGCACCCACACCACCTGCACCCACCCCACCCTGCACCCACCCCACCCTGCACCCACCCCACCCTGCACCCATTTCCACCCTGCACCCACCACACCCTGCACACTCCACCCCTCCCCTTTACACCCCAATCCTCCCCTATACTCTCCACTCCTCCTCAAAACCTTTTTCTAGCCATTTATTTTCATTTTCTTTAAAAATGTATACTTATATATTTTTTCATTTTCCATGGCTATATTACATAAAACGTGTTGTGTTTGTTTTAGGCATGAATCATATTACTCCGTGTTTAAGGTTCTATTTCATTTCACAAAAGGAATATTTATGGTCTGCAATAAATTTATGGTCTGTTGTTTATGCAAAATAGAGAAAAGTGGCCACATATGGGAATCTCAGAAATTCACCATGCCTGGGTACCCCCCCCCCCCCCCCTCCACCTTAATCCGTCACTGATCCCAGGCCCTTTTTTTGGTATGTGTGGGTCGTATCTTGACCATGTGGCGATTGTAATGCATACCACCAGTGGACTTTCAGTATCAGTGAAAGTGTAGGCCTCTTCAGTGTATGGTGTGTGGTTAAGCTGGATAGTGAACGTGCCTTCATTCCATTTTTGTACTGACCAATAGAAAAAGGACTGACTTTATGTGACTTTGACTGGAAATATAGACAATTTATAAAAAGTGAATGATATAAGTTTTTGTATTAAAAGATAAATTTGTAATTGTTGTTCACATAAATTATTTGCTTCTTTTTGTTTTTGTGTGTAAGTTTTAAGAATTCAATATGTTTATTCCTTAATTGATTGTATCTCTTTAATTTACCATTTCAAACACAAATGCTAATTTGGGAACATTTAAAAAAAGTTGTACACCCCAAACAGAATATCGTTGAATCATGATAATTAGCATGGTATATTAGTCATCTCAGTTTGAAAGATATGGTGAATAATTAATTGGTTATTAGGAAGGTATACTTAATTTCAATTCAAGAAAACCCCATCAAAGATTAACTTTTTAATTTTGTTAAGGTTGGAACAACTTTTTTTGAACACTGCCTCACAGTTGTGAAAGGTTTGCATCTTGATCTTTGCTACCATTTGGTATGAATGTATTAGCTTCCTTGTATTCAGACCCATCTTCATTGAGTTCATCTGACCTACAATCAGGGATAAAAGTCTTGGCACTTTTTCCCCTTCCACCCCTATTAAATGTTGGTATGCAAAGTGGAAGACAAGAGTATGGTAATAAAGGGTTCTGGGGTCGGGCCCCCCCTCCCCTCTCATTATTCCATTCCAACATTTTCATTATTCCAAATGCCATGGCTCTTGTTATTTGATAAATGAAAAACTGTGGTGCAAATCAGTGGTGCCAGAAGAAGGGGGAGGGGAGGTGGGGAAAAGGAGCAATGGCCCCTTACTTTTCAGGAAGTATGGTTTTGGCCCCCACTTTTTCGGGAAAAACCCAACAGAATCCCCTGTGTGATTTTCCTACACCCGCCCTTGCTGTCAGCAATGTTTTTATTACTTTAAAAGGTTTTGACATAACTGAGAACTCAGTGGACTGGTTGAATTGTAAAACTTTGCTTAAAGTCACACATTTCAGAAATAATCACACATTTAAAAAAATTGTCTTTTTGTGACAGAAATTGGATATCATCTTGTGGCATCTGTATAATTAATTCAATTTCCATTCGCGTATGTCTTCTACAGTTATTTGATGAAATAGTACAACTGATCAAGATTTAGCTTGTCTTGGTAAAAGATTTTTCTTCATTTCCAGTCATTTCCAATGGTTCATTTGTACATTATTCTCAATGAAATTAAGGAAGAAAATATGTAAGAAAAAGTATACCAGTTTCAGAAATGTATAAGAAATGTTTTGAAAGAAGATAAATCACCAGACTTTCAGCCTAGATTTGGGACTAGATTGATTGAAGCTGTAAATATATAAAGAAAACGAGACAATCATTTTTGTATTAAATCCTGTTTTATACTTGCTGGTCTTTTATCTTAAACATTCAATCATTTCTTTAACATTCCCAAGACAAATGAATCAACTTTGTAATCCGGGTTAAACTGATTGAATAAAAAGCAAGCTGGAACTACAGCTTCCTGATAAAACAAGCAGTTGGAAGTCAAAATGGTTTCATTATTTTACTAGACATGATTTAATGCTGGTTTCCTTATTTTGAGAGTCAGTGATTAAGGAGTCTTGTTCGTATGCGAAAAGTACCAGGTTCTATTCCCTTTCGTGAGGGCTGCATTGTGTTCTTGAGGAAGACTCCAGTTTATTTCGCTGTAAATGATTACCAGCACTGCTGGGGAGTTAACCTTCGATGGACTGGCATCCTATCCAGGGAGAGTCATGTGCTCTCATCCGCTTGTGTCATGGAAACCAGGGATAAGCATCTTGTCAAATCTGAGTTATCCACTTTATTTGAAAGTTAAGTCTGAGTCTAAAGTTAAAAAGGTTCTAATTAAGTCAAATTAGATAAGTTATACAAAAGGAAAGAAAATTATTTGTATACAAATATTTGACAAGTCCTCTTTTGACAAGGCCTCTTTTAAAAGCAAGGCCTCTGTTTAAACTAAAGAACTGAGACCAAATCAACAATTGCCTGGAAATTTCCAAAAAGTCGGAAAATTTGCACAAAAGAAAATTCATCATGTTGGATTATTGGTAACCCTGATAAGTTAACAAATTTCCAAAATAATTTCCTCAAAATTTCTGAAGGTTTTCCTCAAAATATCCGACTTTTCCTCAAAATATCCGACTTTTCCTCAAAATATCTAACTTTTCCTCAAAATATCTAACTTTTCCTCAAAATATCCGACTTTTCCTCAAAATATTCGACTTTTCCACAAAATATCCGACTTTTCCTCAAAATATTCGACTTTTCCTCAAAATATCCGACTTTTCCTCAAAATATCCGACTTTTCCTCAAAATATCCGACTTTTCCTCAAAATATTCGACTTTTCCTCAAAATATCCGACTTTTCCTCAAAATATTCGACTTTTCCTCAAAATATCCGACTTTTCCTCAAAATATACGACTTTTCCTCAAAATATTCGACTTTTCCTCAAAATATCCGTCTTCCTCAAAATATTCGACTTTTCCTCAAAATATCCGACTTTTCCTCAAAATATCCGGCTTTTCCTCAAAATATCCGTTTTTCCTCAAAATATCCGACTTTCCTCAAAATATTCGACTTTTTCTCAAAATACCTGACTTTTCCTCAAAATACCTGACTTTTCCTCAAAATACCTGACTTTTCCTCAAAATATCCGTTTTTCCTTGATATATCCGCCTTTTCTTCAAAATATCCGTCTTTTTTTTAATAATTTCTAAAAGTTTTTGCTCAAAATATCCAAAGTTATTCCTCAAAATATCCGACATTTCCCCAAAATTTCTGAGGTATTTCCTAAAAATATCGGACTTTCTCAGTATTTTCGACGGTTTTGCTCAAAATATCCCAAGTTTTAACCTCAAAATATCTGCATTTTTTCTCAAGTTTTCAGAAAATTTTCCTCAAAATATCCGAGTTATTCCTCAAAATATCTGACTTTTTCCTGAAAATTCCCGAAGTTTTTCAAGTCAAAATAATCAGGTTTTTCATTGTCCCCTTGCAACAAAGTCAACCTACGCCATTGGTAAGAATGTCATAAAACTTTCTTGACAGTACATAACTAAACAATTTGTAGAGAAATTTAAAGTTGACTTCAAGAACATTCTTTAACTCTGAAGAAAGTTGTAGATAGGCAGGGGAATCTTTGCAAAGGGTTATGATACCTTTGTAAGTCATATGTTTAACTCGATTGAGAATGACTGATATGACTAACTCGATTGAGTTTAATTGTAAAAATATTGATTACAGCGAAAAAGATTTAAGTGACGAGAATGAAAAAATTAACCAAAAATGCAGCTGGTGAAATAGCTTCCCTATAAACTGCTAAAAGCAGATTTTAACAAAATCAGAAAATGCATCAAAAGAATGCATCATAATATGAAAGGTATGGGCTATTTGTAAACAACTTAACATATACCCCAGGCTCCCAGTCCGCGGTTCACCCCTTCCCTGGCACCACGCATGCAACAAGTGTTTTGTGGTAATACAGCAGTGTAAAATTAATTCAAAAAGATATGTAAACATCTTGAAACCAGATATTTTTGAAATAGGGCGAGGGAGGGGAGGAGGGGGTATATTCTAACAAAACAAATTGCTAATTAGATGGTTCCAATTCGTTTGTGCACAGCCTAATAATAGCAATATATCAACATTCTAAAAGAAATCTAAATAGGTAAAATTTTGCCACAAAATTCGAAATCACGAAGTTATCGTGAAACAACCATAATAGTCAATGATTCAGAGGGTGTATTGTACCAGGTGTATTGTACCAAAAGACTACCAAACGCCCTTCACACTATACATCTAGGGTGGTCCAGTGACGAAAATGCTTTCTGGGCGGTTCGCCGTATCTTTCAAATTTACAGCTGGTTTTAGTTTTCATGCAATTAAGCGTATGTTATGTACATACTTAAATGTAGGCCTAATGCGTTAAAATGCTGGGTAATACTGACTATTGATTCTACCGTTTCCTAAATGAATTAACGTCTCTGAGTTACGAAATAAGCTACACCCACGATAGCAACGTGGTTACTAGGTCACGCGGGGAAAACAAACCCAAAATCCGCAATCATGCATTACCAATGCATTGACATTTAGATGTTCGTGAGGCCTGCCGCAAACTTTGATTCATTTATGGCACTTCTCCAGATCTTTCGAGTTTTTATCAAAATGGAAAAGTGTTTGGGTAACAGCAATCAGATTTACAAAGCCCGCAGCGGGTCCGTAACCGCAAATTTTGTTCACCATTTTGCCGACACTCAGTCTGTGTGTTGCTTTGTGCAGTAAATTGCATTACCTACAAGAGCGCGCACCGCTAGCTAGCTGTACTATTAACTTGGTCGGAAATGTGACCAAAGGTTATCAGACCGCATAGCAACCGCGCGCATTCACCCCGCATTGGAGTAAAACAAAGAGATCAGCTGTGTTTGGTTACATGTCATACGTACCACACACAGTAAACGATACGGACTTCCCACGTGTATCGCGCAAATGTTTGTTTTCACTCCAGAAAATGACGTCACCTCCCGGAAGTGAGGTGCGCACCGACTAAGTGAATAGCAGCAGGATGTTTGCCCCACATAGTTACGCAGATTTTGTGGCTAGGTAAATTTATGCAGTAATTGGTTGAAAAAGCTGTCAATCATTAAACCCAGAGAGGTTAATTGCATGGCAGTGATTAATAATACGCAATACCGGATTTCATTCTCCCCACCTAATGCATGTTTATGGAATTAGATTACCACCCAAGTAGCTGAGCCATATAGACAAATGATTACGTAGTTTTGTCACCTGAGTATTTAAAATAATGTTAGGAATATTAAAACTTTCTGAGATCATGAATGTGGCACTTTCCCTGCTTGAAGTAGTTTAAATACCAAGCGTCCACATACCCAAATAGAACAGATCTCCAAATCTACCGATTTGGTTGCCCATGTACATTGAAAAGGTGGCGCCACACACTAATCAAAAGTCAATGGGATTTAATAAGTTTAAAAAAAAAGTTCCCAGATTTTTCTGGAGGCTTTATTTTCGATATCAAAATTAACTCCCTTCTCACTGAAAAATTATATACATTTACTTCAGTTTGTTTCCAGTTGCAGTTGTAAAATTTAGAGAGAAACAACGACGATTAATGGTCAAAATTAGAAGGAAAGAGAAACAAAACTGAACAACAATTTTTTTTCAAAATCGTGAAACGCTCGTAACAATACATGTAATACATGAGCATGTGCGTGCACAAATAAAATGTATTACGCCTCGCAAATAGCGTGCGCAATAATTTGAATATCTTACCCTCCTAATGCGTACGTACGCGCATAACGCCTATGGCGTTATACGCGTTAGAATTGCAACACTCAAAGAGTACAATCCAATTCCTGTACTTTATATACGCCCGTGAAAAACGCCTGTCCGTGTTGCTCTTTCTCTAACTTGTGTACACTCGCGTGCACGCGTAACAATGCTCAGCGTAGAATATTATATATTATATATTATATTTCACTGTAAAAGACCACGGAGCCAAAACTTCCAGAAAATAACGTTTTTTGATACATTTCTAGCAATAAGTTTTGCTCGATGATATCATCATTTGATTCGGAAACATCTCCTTAATACCGAGGACTTCATTTTTCGTGTTTACAAAGTAAGGGGAGAAGTTGGTAGCCACCGAAAGTAAAGGTTTGTTGTTTCGGTGATATTGCATAATATTACAACAGCGCTTGTATTGAGGTGTAGGCTCACTAAGCAAGGCCCGGCTTATGTTTTCTCACTATGATAGTGGAGCAAGGACAAGACGACCTGTTATAATCGAGCTGGTTCAACATGTTTGATCATGGTAACCTGTAGGCTAAAAAAGGCTGGCATTGACAAGAAAAAATATCGTTGCATGGGCATTGGTCTGTTGGTATGCCATGCTGCTCGGAAGTCTTAAACTGGATTGAGATAAACTGTATAATCGGACCATAAATCAAGACAACTGCCCAGTGACGGCGCCATTCATCGCTTCGCGCGCATACGCTATTCTGAATTTTCCCTATAGGACAAAGTTGGTGGCCCAACAATCCTACATATTAGACTTTTTCATACTGTCTACCTTCGCCTCTGCCTAACTTTGTTTTCCCAGCTTACAATTTGTGAAAACTCTTTCAAATAGGGCCTTTCTAGAGTGTGCGAGCCACCCCAAATTTAATTAGTGAGGCATCTTCGAAATGGGCCATGGAGGGCAAAACTTACTATTTGGACCCTGGCCATTGTCATGACATACACTAACGCGCCCTCCCCTATCTTCTTTGTAAATTTTAAAAGTTGCCTACTTACAAAGATAAAAAAATGTTATTTCAAATATCAAAATATATTGCAGTCCCCTTATTATAATTGATCGTTTTATTAACAGATTGAAAAATGTAACACGACATCAAGCAAAATACCCTATAACCCCTTTAATATAGCTTCTGAAAAACAAAACAAACATACACCTGGGATCTTTGCCACTTACTCACTGAAGACTAGATGTGAATTTGGGTCATCTGGCTGTCTGGTCTAATTTCTACAGACATACTAACTAAGTTGAATTTATTCTTAGCAAGAAAATATTGGCCGCCTGAATAATTCTAAGGACTCCTTTTTTGCTTTTTACATCATTTTAAACATTGAATATATTCTGATTCATGACCAATAAAAATGGCTAATCATGATCAACTGATCAAGTTAGTCTCAATCCTTCCAATTTCAAGACTTACGATCTATTAATTTTTCATTTTTGTAGATTTTGGTATAAAATTGTTCTATCTTACAGAATTTTGGACCCAAATTTTTTAACATTATGAAGTTTTAAATTAAAAAAAGAATGGAAAATGGGTCAGCAGTAATTTTTGAACTGGTAAAACTTTAGAAATTTGGCGGTAAGGGAGGGGAGGGCTGACCCTATAAAGCTATACTGCTGTGCTATATGCTTTTGAAAATATGACACTTGAAAAGTGCCCCTCAGATCCTGTGTTCTTAGATCAAAGAGCTGTGCAGAAGCTCTTCGCTCAGATTCAAACATCTTCCGTCGTCCCCTATCACCTGTGTTGACACGTGACCCAAGGGGATCCCGTGGCATCGCTTATACTGACGATACAGACGGACGAAACATGGTCCAAAAATACAGCGGCCGATGGGTAGCGCACGACAAGAAAATCATTCGTTCAATCAAACAGACGGTAAACAACCACGGTAGAGTCTGTTAGGTATAAGCGTAAGAGTTAAGGAAGGTGGCGGTTCTTTGCTTTGATTGGTGACACGTCGATGAGCCGTGTTAATGAGTGTTTGGTGTTAACCTAAAATGGGGAAATGAGAGTAGGTAGTATGCTCTTGGACTGGTGCTTCTTTTGATTGGAACTTGGCTGCTGGTGGTCAGATGGAAGATGGTGATGGATGGCGACAGAGGTAAGTATAGTGGTTAATAGAGTTCGATGGTTTGAGTGGCGAAAATGTCCTGGGTGGTGTGAAAGTAATTCAGATGCGATGACATTCGTTGTTGAACGCGACTGTGTCTTAAATGGGTGTTGAGACGATGCATAATGTGGTATTTAATCTTTTTTTTTTTTTGTACATGATCCTCCCTTACAGGAACTCGGCAAGACTCCTATATGGAGCATAGACGCCAAGCTATGAGACCGGTTCGGAAGTTGATGAACACCGGGTTTTCACCCTACTCTTTTCGAGAAATGTTTAGAAAACCAGGTAGGGTGTGACTGTCCTACCACCGGGACCGACGGTTTAACGTCCCCTCCAAAGGACGGCGAGCACCATTCAACCATTGCCACTTTTCTCAACAGTTGAATGAGGAGCAGGAGCTGCAAACGACGTACTTCCGCTTTGATGATCGGCGTATCTGTCTGCATAGATGTGGAAAAACTGCTTAGACCGGTCCAAGGCTTAAACCGGGTACCTCCAGCATCTCAGTCGTGTGCTCTACCAACTGAGCTACCTGACTCCTAAATCATGAAAGCTTCTTGGTCAGGTTGGTATGCAATGGAACTTCATCGTTACATTTTCCCACTAGTTTATAAATTAGACCGATGGTTGTTTGGCGAGCTGATTAATGTAGACTACCATGCGTCATATACGCTTTGTAGGTCGGTATTGACCGCAGTGTCGGCCACGGTTGACGGAGCTGGGTAAAAAGTATTTTTTATCCCCGTAAAAATTGCTATTCTAAAATGTCTAAAATTAAATGTATTTTTTGGTTATCAACAGATTAAGGTAGATCTAGTTAAAGCAAGTTGACTGCGTTTTTAACCCAGGAATTCCTCAACGGCGAGGAAAGCGGAGTGCCTCTGCGGTCGCCACCCGTCCTCCCCGGCACCTGCAACTTCCTCAAACCAGCAAAAGTGGTCAGGTAAGCTAAGGTCATTGTGTGTCGGCCAAAGAAAACGAGCCTTTTACCCGGTGCCTTGGTGAGTTTGCAGGGGTGTGGGAAGAAAGCACGTCTGACTCTTGGATACTTTAGACAATCCGAGAGGGTTACCGTCTGGAGTTTACCTAATCACCCGCAGTGGGGCGTCCTCATCAGACTATCACATTACAAGATCCGGCGCTCAAGGGGACCCACTGAGAAGAAATCAAATGGGCAGCATAGCCTTTGCGCCTTGGCTTCCAAGAAAAACGGCAAATGGAGACCTACCTTGAACCTGCGGCCTCTGAACAAGTTCACGAAGATGGAGACCTGTCAAGCAATCCTCCCACAGATTAGTCAAATAACATCTGACTGTAGTATACGCTATAGCCACTACATGGCTGCTATGCACAGTATGCAATTATTGCCTTGCATTTAGTCCCAAGTGAGAGGTGTTTATCTCACTACCCACAGATACGCCAGAGTCTTTAAGTCACGTCCTAGATCTCTTACATGCCTACCATCGCACCCCAATCCATCTGGATCATAGTCGCTTTCTGGCGTTCTCTTCGATGATCAAAAGGCTATTTGCCTGTTTGCTGCGTACCTAAGGAAAAGCGGCTACATGATATGTATGTACCCAGACGACTGGCTGATAACCAGGGGACAGCAGCCAGGGAACGGCAATTAGTAGAACTGATCCTGGGGAACTCAGTGTCACCAGGGGCGAAACTTAACTTCGGGCACAGAGGGTGTAAAACAAATTTGCCAGACGATTACATTTGCCCGATTTATTTTAGAACAATATTACAGCACGACCAGCAATATGGAGGTGGCTGTGCTCATCGCTGATAGGAAACACGCCTAATAGGCTAGTAGGCTAGTAGGCCTATAACAATTAAACTATGTTACTTCAGGTAGTTCAATATTTATGATGTGTAGTTTTAAACCATCTTAAGATGATTAGTACAGTTTTGTACAAAAAATTGGCTCAATTTCATAATACAGAACTTGTATACTTGTTTGAATAAAATAATTACCAAAATGGCCAGGCATCTTGGAATTGCACGACGTTTCGCGGTCACTGGATCTCCTCCTGACATTAAATTTGTCTTTGAATTAAGAAAATGTACATTAACGAGGCAAATATATGTTTTAAATACAAACATTTCAGGTTAAAAAAAAAAACAGTCTTTATTTCCGTGCACGTGATCAGCATTTTGGCAGCTATCAACAAAATTATCCAATTTTAATGGCAGATGATGTCGGTGCGCAAACTCTTAGTGCGTGTTACTTGCACATCCATATGCGTAACGCTATGCGCATCCCCACAAGTTAGTTCGATGTAGCGCGTGATAGCAATTGTAGGCCAAAAAAGGGCAAAAAGGAGCGTTTTTAACGCACGGTTTGTCACTATTCTATCATCGGGGCGCGGTGAGGTGGATAAATGTTTGGTTCGTAGTAAAATGACTATGACGTTGTGCGCGTTATACCAATAGCATCTCTGAGGCGGGTGAATTCACAACGACATTTGCTGGATTTGAATCCTTTTTTAATAAACGGTGTTCTTGGTGGATGTACTTTGGTTTTCCTTCGCTTAATTTAGGTTCGGAGAGCAAAAATCATGGAGGGTCAACGCGTTCAATACATGGATGAATCAGTCACCTTAATAAGGACAGAGAACGGATGTTGGATGCCGCAAAAACGAAAATCACCTTTAGATTCGCTCGGTATTGGCATCAAAGTCATCGAAGATCTAGGAAGTGGAACGTTCTCAAGGGTATGCTTTGTTTTCATTCTAAATTGTAATACTTGTTCATTAGAATATAGCGCC
Organism: Chiridota heheva; assembly: GCA_020152595.1. NCBI lineage: Eukaryota > Metazoa > Echinodermata > Holothuroidea > Apodida > Chiridotidae > Chiridota > Chiridota heheva. The sequence continues at coordinate 2,966,211 of JAIGNY010000832.1, forward strand.
TAATTCGTACGTTTTCTGAACTTGAAGCTCCATATATATTTCAAATTTCTTGGTCTCAACCGTCTAACGTAAGGTAAGCTAACGGGTGGTGTGGGGTGTCTAGTGCGAATTTCCATACTCAAACACATTCGCTCTGAATCTTTGATTTAGAGTTAGTACAAATCTTCATACTCCAACTTATTTGCTTTGAATCTCTGATTTAGAGTTAGGCCTAGTACGAATCTTGATACTCCAACTCATTCCTTGTGAATCTTTGATTTAGAGTTTAGTACGAATCTTCATACTCGACCTCCAACAAGATGTTGGTGCATTGAACTGTATACAGAAGTGTTTCAATCCTTGTCTCAATTTGTGGATATTTTCATCTGGATTTTATTCAGGTTGACTTTTACCATATTGTTGTTTTTTACATTTTCTGCATATTTTCTATTTTGTTGTTTTCATTAGTTTTCTCAATTGTTAAATTGTTCTTGTTTTTTGTTGTTCCTGGTTTATGTGGTATACCAAGTCTATCCTATTACACACTTTGTTGCTGTTGTTGTAAGCTAGGCAAGGCCTTACAGTTGTTGTAAGCTAGGCTTTGGTATTGTTGGGTTAGGCTTTCTTATTTTTTGAATCTAAGTGTATTTTGTGTTCAGTGTAGGCTGGTATATTGTGTGTTGAAGCTAAGATATTTCTTTAGGTATTGTTGGGTCTATTGTTCCTCTTTTAGGCTGCTGCTTTTGGTTTTCTGTTTCTGTTAATTATATTGTATGATCATGGACAGTTCGATTTACTGTGATAGCTGTAATATTTGGATTGATTTTCAGGAGTTCGGTGTGACATGTAGTTTTGAGGAAGCTTCGGTTAATAGTTTTGTATTTGTTTGTTCAAAGTGTACAAGGTAGACTTTCTGGTTGTAGTTGTATAGTTGAAAAGGTTGATGCTAGTGTGCAGACTGAGTTTTGTGGTTTAGATGTAGGTAGTCAGACATGTGATGTTGATAATTCTTTGGGTGAGGAATTTGATAGGAGTTCTGTTCAGGTACATAGTCTTGGATTAGTTTCTGTTGACAGGCCTGATGTAGGGTTGTCTGAAGTTGATGATTGTACAGGTACCATTGGTCGTGAGATTGTTGATTCGTCTGGTACCTTGCCTGTGGATTTTGTTAGAGATAAGGTGTTATGGATAGGGGATTCACTTGTTAGGTATGTTGACACAGAGTTTTGTAGAGTAGATCGTAGTAGCAGGATTAGGGTGTGTCTTCCAAGGGCTAGGGTTAATAATGTAAGTTCTTGTGTTGAGACTGTATATAAGGGTGAAGATACCGCCGCAGTTTCAATTGGTACAAATGATATTTCAAGGAGAAATGTTAATTCGGTTAGGCGTAGTTTCATGGATTTGTTATTCAAGTTGAAGGACACAGGTTGTAGGCTTCTAGTTGTCGGTCTGTTGCCGCGTAGGGGTAGATCCTTCATGATAGATAAGATGTTGTTGATCAATAGTTTTTACGCTCGGTTGGCGTTCACGTCCTCTTGAATGATTTTTGCCGACTTAGCCGATTCAGATTCAGATTCAGAATAGTTGGCTGGAGAGTATTTGTCGTCTGTTTGAGTTCGGTTTTGTGAATCTCTGGCGTAAGTATAAATCTCGGGTTGATTGGTTCACGAAAGATGGTTTGCATTTAACTAGGAAAGGTATTCGTGTTCTTGCTAGGGGTGTCAATAGGGCAATTAAGAATCTGAATCCTTTAAACTAGTCACGGGGGTGAGGGTTTAAACTTACCTGTCAGGCATGCTTCTGTGGAAAGGGATTGTTTTTTTAGTGGTAGAATTAAGCTTATGTTTTCAAATGTCCGTAGCATTTTTGATAAGCGTGATGAGCTTCTGGCTAAAGTTTCAATTAGTAAGCCTTATATAATTGGTATTACTGAGAGTTGGATTTATAGTAAAATTAGTGATTCAGAGATACATATTCCAGGTTAGTCAGTTTTCAGGCAAAACAGATTGGATACTCTCGATGGTAGAGGAGGTGGTGTTTTATTGTTTGTGAAAGACAGTTTCAATTGTATAGATAGGACTGCTCAGTTTTCTTTTGGTTTTTTTAATTTCCTATGATGTGAGCTTATGTTGATGGCGATGTTGATAGTTCAGTGATTGTTGGTGTTGTGTATAGATCACCAAATTCTAGTCCTGGGAACAATCAGAAATTGCTTCACTGCTTCAGAAAGTTGCTTCTAGGAGGGTTATTGTTTTTGGAGACTTCAATTTTCTAGACATTGATTGGAATCTTTGTATTAGTGTTCCACATGGTAAAGATTTTCTGGAAGCTGTATCTGACTGCTTTTTCACCCAGCATTTTCTTTTTTCCACGCGTGGTAGTGATTGTCTTGATTTGATTTTAAGTAGTGAAGAAAGTATGGTTAGAAAATGTGCTAAATAGCGGTAAGGTAGGGTGTAGTGATCATGACCTCATTAGTTTTGATCTTTATTGTTTCACGAAGGCTTTTCCAGCTAATAAACTGGTTTTAGATTTTAAGAGTGCTGACTTTGCTGCACTTTAGGATAATTTGACATTCGATTGGACTTCTTTGCTCCGTGACTTAGATCCTTCTAAAGCATGGGATGTTTTCCAAACTACAGTTTTGGAGGGTGTAAATAGGTTTGTCCATTAATGAAAGTCTGCAGGCGTAATTTGCCAGTGTGGATGTCTCGGTAAGTTTTGCAGGCTGTTCGTAAAAAAGAAGAAGTTGAGGCGTTGTTATAAACACTGTGGTTGTCCTGCGGGGCTTGCTAGGTATAAGGATCATGAAAAGTTCACAAAGGGTTTGATAAGAGATACTGAAGTGCTTTTTGAAAAACGTTTGTTTAAAGAGGTTAAGATTCATCCTAAGTCGTTTCATTCTTATGTTCGCTCAAAGCAAAAAACCAAGGAGGTTGTTGGTCCTTTTCAGGGTAATGAATAATGAATCAATAGTAATAAGGATATGGCTGAGGTTTTGAATGACTGCTTTGTGTCTGTTTTGACTAAAGAGTCCCTTGCTAGTGATGTTGTGGATTATCTTAGTGTGCACTCTCCAGTATCAATTAAGAATGTATCGATTTTTCAGTTGATGTGTCTAAAAAGTTGAAGGGTTTGAATCTAAATAAAGCACCCGGTCCAGATGGTATACATCCTGCTGTCTTACGTGAGTGTTCTGGTGTGCTTTCTGTTTCCCTGAGTATTATCTTTTCAAAGTGCTTTAATGTTGGTGTTGTCCCTAGTGATTGGAGAATTGCAAATGTCACTCCTATTTTTCAGTAAGGGTGACCACAGTTTGTCCTGTAAATATAGGCCAGTGAGTATTACTAGTGTTGTGTGCAAGGTCATGGAGGCAATTGTTAAAGATGTTGTACTAGATCATTTACTGGTTAATGGCTTGTTGAATTTGTCCCAGCATGGGTTCTTACCTAAGAGGTCTTGTGCTTCTAATTCATTGGAGTTTCTTGATGATGTTACTAAACTAGTTGATTCCGGTCGTAATGCGGATGTTATCTATTTAAATTTCCAGAAAGCATTTGATAAGGTTCCATTAGGCAGGCTAATGATAACAACAAGAGCACTTGGTGTGGAGGGAAAGTGTGCCAGTCGGATATATTCTTGATTAGTTGAGAGGTCACAAAGAGTTGTTTTAATGGTAAAGTATCTCCATGGAAAAAGGTTACACGTGGTGTTTTTCAGAGTGCTGTATTGGGTCCGCTTCTTTTCTTGATCTTCATTAATGATATTGATGTTTCCTTGGCTCTAGGATTTGTAAATTTGCTAATGACACTAAGCTGTACAGGATTGTTGATGATGCTAGGGATTCTTCACTTTTGCAAACTGATGTGGATAAGTTAGTTTCTTGGTCCCAACTTGAAACATGGCTGATGTCATTCAATGTTGATAAATGCAAACTTATTTATTTTGGTCAGAACAATTTGGTTTTAATTACTGCATGAATGGTTTAAATCTTGGTTGTGTTGATCAAGAAAGGGATCTAGGTGTTGTCATTACTAGCAATCTGAAGCCTTCTAAACAGTGTGCTTTAGCAGCTGCAAGGGTAAATAGGATGCTTGGTTTGATTAGAAGAAATTTTGTTTTCTTGGTAGAGAGGTTGTTCTTAATTTGTATAAGCAGTTAGTCAGGCCTCACCTTGAGTATGCTATTCCTTGAGTATGCTTGGAGTCCCTTTTATGTGAAGGATAAGTTCATTTTGGAGCAGATTCAGCGAAGAGGCATTACACTTATTTCCGAAGTAAGGAATCTCTCTTATGAATCTAGGTTGCAAATTCTTAATTTGATCATGTTGAGTTGAGAAAAGTACGGTGGCGATATGATTCGGGTTTTTAAGTTCCTATCTGATCGTGATGCTTTGACTTCCTGTTAGTTATTGATGGTACAGCTAATCCTCATGTGCATGTGACACGTGGTAACAATTTGAAGTTAAGTAAAGAGTTCTCACGGATTACTATTCGGCGTTTTAGCTTTTTGCAAAGAGTTTTTAATGGAATAGTTTGCCTTAGTGGGTAGTTAGCTCCAGTTCTGTTCACAATTTCAAAGTCAACATTGATAACTTCTTTACTAACTAACTCTGGGCGTCTTTGATTTTGATTTTTTGTGGTTGTGGTATTAGTTTGGGATTTTTATGGGGTGACTAACCTTTCTTAGCCCGTAATCTTGTTATGTTATGTTATGTTAACTCATTCGTATGAAGTTTAGAGCTCTAAATCTCTGATTTAGAGTTAGTAAGAATCTTCATACTCCAACTAATTCGCTTTAAATCTCTGATTTAGAGTTAGTACGAATCTTCATACTCCAACCATTTGCTCTGAATCTCTGGTTTAGAGTATGAACGTGTACATACATACAATTTTTAACGTGACACGCTTAAGCAAAGTCAATGGGCTTCAACGTGTGTTTTCAAAAAAAGTTTCCAAGGAATTCTGGGCAATATGCTTTTTGGTATGAAGACTTCCATATTTTGATATGAAAATCAGCACACTGACGGAAGCTTGAATTTGTTTTACACATTGTGAATATCGTAAGAAGTCAATTACTATAACCTTTTTCAAATCTGAATCGGCAATTCCCGGATAATTAGTTTGAATGATGTCACATGGCCGAGATTCACGTGTCCATAATGGACAAATCGTATACTGGCAGACTGGAGGAATCTTATACTGGAGGAATCTTGGCCTTCTGCAAAATTCACGCACGATATGGGACCAAGCGTATGAAAAAATGTTTTCAAGCGTACGTATAATACATGCGTTATACATGAAGGAAATACGCGCGCGTATTGCTGCTTACATTTTGCCTCAAACCTGCACCTGATTGGTTGGGAAAGAAAGAAAAAGTTCCCCAGCATTTGATTGGTCAAAGTACTAAAGAAATCACGTTTGGCTAAACTCGATTTGAATTTGAAAAGAATACACATTTTTCATTCAAAAATAAAGTTTGAACACATTTTCTGCGAGCGTCTTGACAATAATGTAGCACGCACGCTTTCCAACCAGTAAGAAGATAGGACGCTTGCGTAAAGAAAATACTGACATATTTTGAGTGCATATCTGAATCCTCTGTGCAGCCTTGAGCGTATGAACGCACCATTGGGCGTCCTATGTGCGTGTTACTTATGTACGACGCATACTATTTATATGCATTAATAGTAACAAAGAACAAGGGCCTTGAGGTATTCAAATTTGAACGAATTTTGATAGTGGGCAACAACGCAATTCTTGCGTTTTTAAACGAAGTGCGCAGTGTGATTTTTGTTGTATCTGCGCCCGTTTTAGCTCCTCATTTTTAAGTTGTACGTGCGCGTTTGCAACATTAGTTGCAACGCTATCATCCTGTGCACAAAACACTGAACTTCTTCCAGAGAATTAACCATTTTTACCCTTTTTTTACAAAGAATTCGGAAAATTTACCACCACGTATGTTGAAATAAGTTGTTCAGCATTATGTTTGTATGGTTACATTAGACAAAAGTTAAAGGCGTCGGTGTTGATTTTCATGTTATGTTGTGACCACTGTACTGTAGCAGAGGTTGTGTATTAGCGATCGTGTCTACTACCATAACCCAAATCCTGGTGCCGCCATTTTTTTCAGACTTGTCGGTAAAATTTGAGTTCATGGTATCAACTCGGTGAAACTTTAGGTGCAGAATAGAATGTCAAACAGTAAATTAAAGCCAAGTTGCAAATTGATAAACTGACTTTGATTATTTGATAAACTGACTTTGATTATTGATTTAAAAGAATACCCCAAGCGGGAATGGCATTCGTAAATGTGTTTTACATTGCCTAATTTGAAAATCACCAGCAATTTTCGGGAAATGCTAGAAGCCTTCCAAAATTAGTAGATTAACAAATTTCCCTTTAATATTACCAATTCTATTTGAAAAATTTCCAATTTGAAATCCCACCTGGGTAGAAAGCATACACCCGGGAAGGAGATATCCTTTCAGACAGTCTCCCCCTATACCAAATTTTAAACTTAAATATCTCCTTAAAAAAATAAGATTTTTAAATGCTTTCTGCACCATTTTGTTTCTTTTGAAGACAGTCCTCTTTTATATAAGAGGCTTGACCACTGAATTAATCCCCTAAATTTGCAACGGTCCTTTGGGATTGTACATAGTCCTAGGTCAGTAACTTTAGGTGTACATTAATCATATGCCGTTTGTTTTGACTTATTCTTTGCTTTTTCAAATGTTTAGGTGAAAAGAGTCCACTGTGCAAAGCTGAACAAAGATTTTGCTGTGAAAATCATCACAAAGCAAAAAGCGCCCACTGAAGTTCTTGAAAAGTTTTTGCCCCGCGAGATAACGATTATGAAGAAGTTGGAACACGAAAGACTGGTGAGTGCAAGTTATTCCACAGACATGCAGGAACGTAGGAAAGGTTACCTCTCAGGGGAAAAATCCCCCTAAAAGTTCCCGATGACAATTACACTCCGCCTAGTGAATTAAGTTTCAGTCAAAAAAGCTGCCTCTAATCAGGGAAATACTCTTCAAACTTTCTTATATTTCCTGGAAATTTTCTCCATTTTCGGAAAACTTCCTTTATTTTTTGGAAAATGTTTGGCCAGTGTTCGGTAAATTTTGACCAATATCCAATAATTTTACCATATTTTTCGATTTTATGTTCATATTTCCCAATTTCACCTCCGACTAGGAAGAAAGTATGATGCAATCGGGAAGGTGAGATCCTCGGGGCACTTTTCCCCCTGCCCCTGCACCGTTTCCTACGCCTCTGCAGTTAGGCCTTCTAAGAGATGACAAGAAAAACTTGCCCACGATGATTCAAGAGAGTGGCAGAATCAAATATAGGTGGGGATGGTTGGCTGTGGCAGTTTGTGGCGCATGTTGGGATCAGACGCAACTTGTCAGTAATATAGATTATGATAACTCCTAAAAGAAAGTGTCTTGCAAAGGAACTTGCCTTGCTAGCTTGAAATTTCTAAGTTTGTTTACATACGGAAAGATGTGAAAGAAGTAAAAAATTGTGCAGTTTTGAGTGTTTTGTTTGAGATGTAGGATATATATATATATATATATATATATATATATATATATATATATATATATATATATATATATATATATATATATATATATATATATATATATATATATATATATATATATATATATATATATATATATATATATATATATATATATATATATATATATATATATATATATATATATATATATATATATATATATATATATATATATATATATATATATATATATATATATATATATATATATATATATCACTTTTTGCTAAAAGGATTCAGGACAGATCATGATGGACAGCGTTTGACCACTGGCTACCTCTGATAGATAAACCACTGCTATACAATTCATTTAAGTCAATTCCTCACTTCCTAACAACTTATACGCTGTAGGTGAGATATTGACCAAACCTACATCGGGGATGCGGTATACATATACTTGACTATGCACACCAATAAAGATCTAGCAATTAAACCTCCGATGGAAGTAGCGACTACGCCGGGAATTAAGTGTCATGGTGCATCTTTTCCTAATTCTATATCAAGTACCAAATTTGGGGTGCAAACCAAGTACAGCGTTAACTCAAATGGCACGGGCAGGAGCTGCATGTACTATCATTATAAGATCTGAATCATGGTTTGCAGTCTTTTCTATAATGTGTGATTTGCTTTGTTGCTTCGTTCCTCAGGTAGGGCTTGAGGGAGCACTGCTTACAAACAAGCATGCTTTTCTTCTCATGGATTACGCCTGCAATGGAGATATACAGCAGTTCATCACAAAACATGGTAATTATTACCCCGATCTTCACAGTGCAGTTCGGGAGATGCATGAGCGGATCTAGAGCTGTAGAGGGGGTTCGGGGTTAAAAACCCTCCCTTCAAAACGTTTTCAACATTTTTCATTATTCCAAATGCCATGGTACTGACATTTATTAATCAAATTATGGTGCAAATCAGTGGCGTCGAAATCGGGGGAGAGGGAGAGGGGATGAGGGGGAGGGAGGAGGGCAAAGGACAATGGCTCCCTAACTTTTCAAAAAGTTGGGTGCTTCCCCCTTCCCCCTTCCACCTTCCTTTTCAGGGAAAACCAATGCATACTCAAACAAAAATCATAACAAAGATGTTAAGATGAAAAGAACTGGAAACTTGTGCCTCAAATAACCAGAATCAACCCCTGATTTTCGTAGATCCGCCCCTGAGATGGCAATTTCAATTGTAGGTAGTACCTTATACCTCGATTGCCTCGTGCAATTCATGGTCCCCCCCCTCTTTCCTTTCTTAATAATACGAATCTGAATAGGGACTTTCGAGTATAGTTTGTCTCATGCAAGGAGAACTTGGTCAGGTTCTTCCGTATGCAAAGTAAATCTCCACCATCACAACCAGACAACTGGGCCCTACCATTGATTGGTTTTTAAACGTAATATGGAGAACATTAATTCGCATAGCCGTTACAATAATGACGTATCTAAAGGGCGTTTACTTAAAATCGCCTCCATCAAGCCTCGAAAAGAATTCATTCTTTTTCAATTTTCGGAAATTCTTCATTTTCCGGTAATGTTCGGAAAATTTCAATCATTTCAGGGCGATTTTCGAAACATATTGGAAAATTTCCTTCACTTTCGTTCAGATTTTTACTCAAATTTTCAAATTTTGTATTCATATTCGGACAATTCGGCAATTGCCTTCATTTTTGGGCAGTGTTTTCGATTTTCTTTGGGAAATGTTGCCAAATATTACATTACCGAAATTCACAATAATTTTTCCTAATTTCCGTTCAATTTGATCAATTTTCTTTAGATATTAAACCAATTTTATCTCCCAATCTCTGTTGATCCTTCCCTGTACATGAAAAAAAACGTTAAATTTCACGTCTACAAAACTATAGGCACAAAACTATATAGGCTTTGTATATATATATGCATGCGCAATCGCATTTGTACAACAGTGGCTAAGTATAATTTTGGCCCACAATAATAAGGGTCTAGCGAATTTATATGCTTCAATATACTTCAATTTTCGTAAGAATTGCTTCAATTTTGGAAACTTTACAAAGATTTCCAATAATGTATGACCCCGCTCCCCCCCCCCCTTTCCCTCCTCTCCCCCTTTACAAATAGGTTTGGGGGCATTACAGAATTGGGTTAAAATATGGCCCCAATATCAAATATCTTTTTGTACACCTGTACACGTCAAATATGTAACGCACTGGATCTTCTTTTCAGGTCATTTTTCCGAGCCCGAGGCCCGACGAATCTTCCACCAGCTGCTTGATGTCATGGGCTATCTACATGGAGTGGATGTAGTTCACCGCGACATCAAGTGTGATAATATATACTTTAATGAGAACTTTAACATCAAGCTTGGCGGTAAGAGCAAAATTTAGGGTGTAGGAAGGCCCCACTTCTCATGAAGGAAAAAACAAAAAAGTAGCAATTACCAAGTAAAAAAATTGCACTAGTCACTTCATTTTTCTGGAAATTTTCTTCAGTTTCCCGGAAATTTCCTTCATTTTCGGAAAATTTATTTTATTTTCGCACATAGGTGAAACTTTTCGAGCAGGCGTATTCAAAAATTTGGGCACTTTGGTGTGTAAGTAAAATTAAAACAACAAGAATAGGTTTTTTAGGAAGAGAAATATAACAAATATTTTGAGCACTAAAAAAAATATCGAACCTGCCTTCCTGCAAATTCCCCATCAAATTTAAAGCCATTTGGACCATTGAAAGCAAGGAGTCTTTAGAGTTTCTAGTGACTTCGCCACCTGGACTCCTGCCAGGGCTTTGCCCCTTGGAACTCACGGTGTTAAGCGCGTGCTATGCGTTCGCGATGATGCATGCATGGGGCACACATTTTTCGGGAAATTTTCATTTGCCCCCTTAATAAAATTGGGCCACTACGTCTATGTTTTCTTGGGAATGTGCTACATGTGGAGCGGACGCAACTATATTATGTCCATACAAAGTTTTAAGGGGAAAGGCATGCGGCTTATCGCAAGCGAGGTATGGTTAATTTATAGATGCATATATGCATGGTATTATCGCATCTTATAATTTAAACCTAATTTAATTGAGCTTGAGAGTTTTTCTATAGTTTTTTTTAATACAAATTTTAGGACAGTGTTTCCCCATTTTCGTCCCTTTTCGGTCCTCACTTCATTCTAATCTCTATATCTTTGGTTAACTTTTCAACTTTTCAACTTTCAGATTTCGGGTTTGCCTGCCTGTGCGGTGATGACGAATTGCTTGATGAAGCATGTGGGTCGTACGTCTACGCGGCACCGGAAATCTTGGAAGGGGATGCGTACAACGGCAAAAGAGCTGATATATGGAGCATGGGTAAGTTGCGGCTGAACAGACTTTTTAATGGGTAATGGGAAGCCGCCAATGGAATCATCAGCGGTATGCATGGGATCCAGCCAGAAATTTAAAAGGAAGTAGGGGGAGGGGGGGGGGCGATCTCTGTGAAAAAAGAAACAAATTGCACCGGACAGCTGGACCCAATGTTATTATCTAATCATACGCATATGGGACTAGTCTCGGGGGACTTTGCCGGCTTTGCTATGACGCCATAGCTTCGCCGTAGTTTGCTTCTGATTGGTCAGCGGCTGTATAGTGGCCCCTGAGATTTTTTTATTTTATCTGGGTATCAGATTGTGTCACAGGATATTCTCGACGACGACATTGAGTCCTTTTAACGAGGTTTATTTTTTTTTCCCGACTAAAGACTAATTGTAAAGTACCTAAAACGTGAAATTATACAATTGCTTTTGTAGGTCTCTCTCAATATATAAAGATACGTCGTACATAATAAGGATCATCTACGATGACGTCGCATAACGACACGTTAGACGGGACGTTGAAACATCCATTTACCTGTATCGTCGCAGGTCCGACGGGATGTGGAAAGACCCGTTGGGTTAGAACATTGTTGGAACGTCGTAAAGAATTCATCGACCCACCACTTGAACGCATCTATTGGTTCTATGCCAAAAACCAACCCGATTATGAAAGGCTGAAGCGAGTTTTATCTCACGTGGAGTTTATTGAAGACATACCCACCAAAGGCGATCTGAAACGTTTGGATCTGAAACGTAACAATATCATTGTCATTGACGATTTCATGAGTAAACTGAATCCCATTGTAACGACACTGTACCAAAGGCAGTCATCACCAAAACATATCCGTGTTGCTTCTTGTACAGAATTTGTTTTTCAAAGGCTGACGTACCCTCAGTCTCAACACCCATTATCTCGTCTACTTCAAAAATCCGCGCGATGCTTCTTTCATTGATCATTTGGCTCGTCAAATGTTTTCTGGACTGGTGCAATACGTCCGCGACGCCTACACCGACGCCACACGAGAGCCGCATGGTTATCTGTTCATTAATTTTACCCCTACGACGCCCGATCGATATCGTCTGCAGACCGGTCTTTTCGACCGACGCTACGTGTATATAGATAAATGAATGGATAACATTATCGTCAGACGAGTTTATTTGACGTTATGATGTGGTCATGTAAAGTGTCGATAAAAATATGAACAATGTTTTGTTTGTAGCTTTGACTTTTATTTGTTGCTTATGAGGTTTCTATTATGGAAAAATCGATGAAGTGTTTAAGTGGCTCGTCCTCTCATTTTGGACGTTTCACCCAATTTTACATGCATGGATGTAAAAAGACAATTATAAAATACGTTTACCAAAGTGGGGTAATGTCATTTATCATGGAGAAGTGGAGGGGCCAAGAACCCCATCTCAAAGCAATCGCTAAAGGTACATCAAAACAACGTCTTCATGTATTGAACAACGCAAATAAACATGTATTACACTGCTTATGTGAGTGTACCCTAAACGTATTAGAAGGCAAGATGAAGTTGAAACCGTCGGAGAAGAAAGCCATTGCAAGACATCGACGCAAGTTAGAGGTGTTAGCCTACCCAAACATCCCGTAAAAGTACAAACGACACGTGTTACATCAACGTGGTGCAGGGAAATATTTTCAAAACACCGTCGCCCTGGAACTGAAGCAGCTTCCGAGTTTGTTACCTGCCGTGATCCCTCTCCTGTTGTAATCATGAATAAGATGATGGTTGTCAACCTGGATGCGTTAACGCGCCAAACGCAGCTGTTTGAAAAGCCGGAAAACACCAAGGTGATGGTTTGGGATGACAAGATGCGAGAGATTTTGGAACGACGTGATATCACCGACGAAAAAAAAGTCAAGTTGTACGAAGCTGCTTTGGCTTTGCACACAACACACTGACGGAAAACGCTGGACCCGCCGACACCACCACCACCGCCGCCGACACAACGTTATTACCAGCGTACCCAAGGCGTTACGAGCAAAAGCAGAACACTTGACCAAGACGGTGCTACGCGAGATGACATGGAGTCCTAAAGGTCGACGGACAAGTCGTTTCTGGAATCCACCTTGTGGATCTGATCAACGACGCAATCCGTTCCCGAAAATCATTCACCCCGCAAGGACGCAAAGCATTTGTGGAAGGCTTGTCGCGCATCAATGTTCCTCAAGAATTAATCGGTAATCGTGACGAGTGGGATCGACTTCAACGTTTTCAACGTACAGGAAAATTTGACGATGGCCACCAGTAGAACGAGCAGACCTCCTTCCCGTGGCATACGCATGGAGCCCTGGGAAAATGACGACCTAACCTTGGAACCATGCACATGTTTTATGACACGTACTCGACGCAGAGTTTGTTATAAACAAAGGGACCGGTGGCTGCAGTAGAGCTAATAAGATTCAATTACTCCCATCCTTTCCATTTAGTAATCAAATAGCCGTCATGGCAAACATATCAGCACCTTTAGCGACTTTAAGCAATTTTCTACAAAAAATTACATGCATCAGCGCTTGTTGTAAAGGACGTGTGATTTATCATTACGACGAGAATATCTGCGACGGAAAAAGAGAAAGTGGAAAAAATCCTTCGAGACATCTACTACGATCCATCTGTCCATTACATTTCGCTGGTTTCGCCGGATTCAACAAGCTACACGCAGTGGTAAAAAAACAGTTCTCGAATCTGACAAAGACCTCGGTTCGATCTTGGCTTGAGAACCAAGATACGTACACGTTACATACACCATCACGACGCAAATACCCCAGAAATCGTGTTATCGTGAACAGTATCAACGAGCATTGGCAAGCCGATCTTGTCGATCTTAGTGCTTACACTCGATATAACAAAGGAGCGAAATGGCTTTTGACGTGCATCGATGTGTTTTTCAAATATGCTTTGGCCATTTCTCTGAAAAACAAAACGGGAGCGTCGCTCGTTGTTGCGTTTTAAAAACTGTTCAAAGAGGTTGGACGTTTACCGCTGAAGCTGCAGACAGACAAAGGATTACAATTTTACAACCGCCATGTGCAAGCATTTTTAAAAGAAAAAGGCGTTTGAGAACGAGACCAAGGCAAGTGTCATAGAAAGATTTAGTCGTACTTCAAAATCGAGAATGTGGCCTTATTTTACGGCCAATGACCCGTACAACTTCGTGGACGTCTTGTCAGATCTGATGGCGGCATACAACGCCGCGCGCCATCGAAGTATTGGACAAGCACCTGATGACGTAATTTGGATCAAGGAGTTAGACGTGTGGCAAACACTGTGTGGAGATGCAAAGTCTACGCTTAAGCCGACATCGATGTCACGCGTCAGAGACGCCCCTCGGCTCAGTATGGTGACGCACCCATTTCGAAAAGGTTACTTACCCCAATTGATGGAAGATGTGTTTGTGATCGACAAAGTGATCCAGCGACAACCCATCGTGTATACGGTCAAAGATATTGACGGCGAACCGGTGAAAGGCACGTTTTACCGTGAGGAATTGCAACGGATTGGTAAAAAGGAAGCCGATGCCCTCTACAAAATTGAAATGTTTGTGCAAACCCGCAAACGCAAGGACTGGAGGCGGGAGTATTCGGTCAAATGGTACGCTTATCCCAGCAAATTTAACAGTTGGGTCGATGACGTGATTAAATTATAATGTTTGACAGTCAAAGCATTCATTAAGGTAAATGTCATCATCATGGCCAAATCGTTTTACATAACGCTACCCAGCAACGTGCCCATGGACGTATTTCCTGACAACACGGTCACCGAGTACAAGAACAAACTCCCGAGACCTTTGCATTTGGACAGCGAATGGGAAGTCGGACTTGTCGAGTGCACGTACCCGTACTCGTGGTTCCAAATCTGCAACGAAACCAGCAAGTTTTACTTCAAGGAATTAGCGACGCACTCAAACTAGAATCCTGTGGAATTACATCCGGTAAAGTCGTTTTTCAATGAATAGGCAATCTTTGACAGAACATATCTACCAACAACTTTAAATTGAAGAGACGTCTTGCGTTTCGACGGTGTCAATGGCAACGGTCAACTGAAACTACGCGCCTGTCCTAATTGTGAAGTGAAACTGGAAAGCAAGATCGCGCAAACACTTGTTGTGTCTGACCCACATGTACTGACGAGCCAATAAGAATACAGACGCTATCCATGGCTGAAGCAGAACATTCCCCAACTGTTTGTGTACACAGACATCATCACATCCCATCCGGTGGGAGATCACGAAGTACCGTTGTTGAAGAGTTTTAACGTCACAAATTTCCCGGATTTTGGCTCGCCCGTGGACGTCGTACCTACAATCGTCGCCTACTACTCCATCAACAGGATCCTCATTGGTACGATCGAGATTGCCTTTCGCGATGGAACAGGACAACAAATTCCGTTTACGTCGGGACGTACCATCGACCATCGTCACGCTACATTTTTGTCAACAACGTTCCGCGTGGCTCTAACTATATAATTGTGTGGAGTGCGCATCAATCCTCATTTACACATCAGATAACATCATGGCAGAACCATTACCCGTGTTTGCAGGACCTGGAAATCAACGAGGCTACGGTCTCGGAGGAATGCTTTCAGGACTGTTTAGGACAGCACTACCGTTTGTGAAACGGGGTGCTGCGAGCTTGGGAAATGAAGTTGGTAGAGAAGCGTTGACTGCAACAGCTTGCTTGGTACTGGTAGAGAACCCACTTTGTCAGCGAAAAGCCAAGATGACAAAGCCGAAGAAGTTCTGGATTGATGCTCGTTTGAATGAATATTTACGCCAACGACCGTCGCTTTACGCCCAACCCCAGAAATAAGAAGGAAAACACTTGGGATCGATACTCATTTGTCATTTGTCTACTTATCCGTGAACGTAGATCTCGTTCACGCTCACTCTTTACCGTGCTCTAAATCCGAAATGGAATTGTTTACCGTACCGCCAACGCAGATGATCATCGAAGACAGCAAGTATACTGTCCGTTAGGAGGTTTGAAAGCCACAGGACCGATCAAATTCGTCATCCCCGTAGCCGGAACTAAGAACATTGACATCAACAACACTGTATCTCAAAGTCAAGATTACGAACACAGATGGGACAAACTGCAACGCGAACGTCAACGATGAAAAAGTGGCCCCCGTCAACCAGTTGTTGCATTCTATGTTTTCTCAAGTGGACGTGTCTCTAAACGGCAAACTCATCAGTCACTCCACACCCACGCATCCGTACAGAGCGATGATTGAAACGCTGTTCAAGTACGACAAAGAGGCCAAAGACACCCACCTCCAATCGCAAATGTATTTCAAGGACACCGCCGGTCACATGGATTTTCACGACTTGATGGCTAAAGTCATTCCTAATACAGGCTTGAAACATCGTCTTAACAATACCAAAGGCAGCAAAGTCTTTGAAATGATGGGCCCGAATTATGATGAACAGAAAAACATGTTATTACCTGGCGTGGAAGTACGACTGAAGTTACATTGCAGCAAAGACCCGTTTTGCTTCATATCAGGAGCTGAAAATGCCAATTTTCGAGTACATACTTCGGACGCCATCCTGTACATGCGAAAGGTGACGTGTAGCAAACCCACGTATTAAACGACATCGCTATGCTCAACCAAGAACCAGCCACATACAAGATTCGACGCAACGACCTCCGAATTATCGCCATCCCGATTGGCACCCAGAATTTGCAACGAAACAACGTGTTCTGGGGTAAACTACCCAAACGGGTAGTGCTTTGTCTGGTGGACACGTCTGCATTTAACAGCAATTACACCAAAAATCCATTTCGTTTCCAAGGATTTAACCTGGACAACCTGACCTTACTCGTCGACGAAAAACAGTATCCTGCCACATTGCTCACTCCCAACTTTGGCTCACACCAGACGCTACGCAGTTACCCTCAGTTGTTTTCGGTCACAGGTTGTTTGTATAGCGATTGGGGTATGGATATTACGTCGTCAGACTTTCTTGACGGTTACACAATGTTTGCGTTCGATCTGACACCTGATGGATCTGTTAGATAGCATTATTCAGTCAACAAGAGAGGCAACTTACGTCTGGATCTAAAGTTTGGAGCCGTGCTATTGACTACCACGAACCTCCTCGTATACGCTGAATTTGACATCATCGAAATCAATATAAAAGCACGTAACATTCTCTACGACTTCACCAATTAGTCATGGAAACGTCTGACCTGATACATCTCTTGGATTCCGATGCATTCACACGCTGGTTAACGTGCAACGTGAACAACGGCGTTCACGCTGCCGATCAATTACACGAGCCGCTTCATCGCCCGACCGCATTGGTGATCAACACGGATCTGAGCTGGAAACCGGGCCGGCATTGGATTGCCATTTACATTCCCGAACGAGGACCCTGAGAGTATTTCGATTCTTATGGTGAATTGCCTAATATTCCTGCTATACGAAATTACTTGAAGGGAAAACCGGTAATCTACAATCGCAAACTTCTTCAGAATCCGGGATCAGACGTGCGTGGCCACTACTGCATCTACTATTTATTACACCGAGCGCGAGGACAACCCATGGATATCATCCCGGCATGGTTCGGAGAGGATGTGGGACGTAACGATGAGGACGTGCGTGCATTCATACGACATTATTATGAAGGACTATAGATTAAACGCCCATAAACTACTAAAGATTACTTTCTAAAGATGATGAGCATCCGAAATGAGCGGAGTGGAAACGGGTAACCACGTCTCCTCGTCGCAAGGACAAACTCCATCTAAAGTAGTGAATCGTTGCAAAAAGAGGGCGCTGTATCGCAAACTTATAAGTGATAGATACAAGTAAAGCTGATTCCTCGAACTGCTGAAGTTACTTTTGTTTAAACATTTGTTACTTTTAAAATTTCATTTTAGATATTTATTGTTTGATTAGTGATGGTTTTTAGCGCCATATAACCTGCGTGTCATTTCCTGACGTATTATGTCCTGTACAGTGCTAATATACGGACGTTATGTAGCCTGCAAGCTATTTTCTCTAGATAATGCTGTGTCAATAAATTGGAAAAAGGCAAGTTTGATGTGTCAACGTGTTTTTTTATATCTTTTACCTCCTTTTCTAAAGTATTTTTTCCCGGTTATTCCATTTCAAACGACATACCCTTTTCCCTTCCCACATTCTACCCCATACTCCTTTCTCGTTTAGAAATACATGCATAATACATCCCCTACCTGCCCTTTTCCCCCTTAGAAATACATTTCAAAAGATGGGATCAACGCATGATATGTTTCCAGTGGCCAAAAAAAGATAAATACGCCCTCTCACTATAAAGTTATCTACCAAATGGAATGTCGATCGATGGATTGCAGACGATATTGATTGGTTGTTTACATACATTGGGTACTTACGTATGGTTTAATTGAGCTTATCATCGCGCTCATACAATTTGAAGTTAGATAGCTATCATATCTTTCGTTATTTTCCCCTGATTTACGCCATTTTTACGTGTTTTGATCATTTTTCTTATTAAAAGTCACTTTGTCCTCTCAAATTATGTTTGAGAAAATTTTTGCCTCAAATGACATAGTTTCAGAAAAATTGTTTTTCAAATGATGAGTTTCAGAAAAAAAACGTCTTCTCAAATTATTCACGTTTTCAAAATATTTTGCTCAAATTTTGCTCCCTGTGCAAAGTCAATGGGATTTGAGAATAAAATTTCGCTCTCAAATCGTACACATTTTCCAAAAACGTCTTCTCAAAGCATACACATTTAAAAAAATATTGTCTAAAATCTTACCTATTTTCAAAACGTTAGTCTCAAAACACACACTTTCAAAAAAAATGTTTCTTAAATTTCATTTGCAAAAATTCTTGTCTGAAAGTGTCGAGGTAAAATAAAAACAAACTTTATACAAACAGTCTTCCGGGAAAATCGGAAAATCAATATGAGAGGTTAACATATGTGGAATCTTAGCAGAATAGAGTATCGATTTTTTCCCGCGAGTTTATTTGAATGTTTAGTATGTACGAACTGGCTGCATAAGCCTGCATCACGTTTTATGTTATCTGGTGGTACCTTTGAATCCGTAGCAAGGAATTTTAGAGGAGGGGAGGGTGGAGTAAAGGTGGAGGGTGGGGTCGTCTAGACGAAGGATTAAACTTTTAAATGTAGAAACATACAAATTCAAACCAAGCGCAATTTGACTGTTTGACTGAATTATATCTTTCGCCAAATGGTAAAACGGGCCTTCATTAATGTAGTATATGACAAATATAGCCGATCGATTTTGTGTACATAATGCAGATTTTTTTGTTTTGTTATAGCCTTAAATGTTTGATTATATGGACGTATAGTGGAGGTAGAATGTTGTATGACAAATAGAGCCGATTGATACATTTCGTAATACGTGGTTAATAATAGGTGGATCAAGTACTGTATTTTTGATTATTTTATGTATAATAATAGGGTAAAACTATCTGGTAAGATGAGGACTGTTTAGGCGGTCAAGAATAGACCAATCAATGATTATGCATGGCGAAATGATAAGGAAACACATTCATATCCATGATGTTTGCTTATTCAATAATGGATCAAAATAGGTTCTTTGTTTAGACGTCCCTGATGTGCTTGTTGATGTCTGTTACCACGGCATTATGGGATAAGGGATTAAAGACTAATATCAAATAATGGTATTCGTCTATTACATACGTAACAAAATTATGTAATTTCTAACCAATCAGATTGGTCAATTAATAGTGGTGTGATGACCATATATAGCAACAGTATTGAATGTCATTCAAGACTAAACATTTAAAAAGCGATTTGAAGATATTGTTTTATCATTCATTCCTTAGCAATTGTGAGCTACACTAACAACCACACAACGTGTTATTATATATTGTGTTATATTAATCATAACGTGTTGACATATCGTGTTATACTTACTGTAGTGTATTACTACATTGTGTGCATACGGCGTGGCGCCCGGGCCTTGTGGGTTAGACAAAGTCAACCAATTCCAAGCCTTGTTACCCGACTACGAAGTGAACGTCATTACGACGAATCCCCACGACTTGTTTGTGTTCCGACGGCCTCCACGTGATAAACAGCTGTACCAACTCTACCACGGCGCTCATTTTGACGTTGTTACTTCGCTACCGGGGTTATTAGATGTACCCAACTTTTGCGATTGCTGCCTGAAAGGTTATAACCACTTTGAGCATCATCGTTGCCGTAACATTTGTGAGTGCTGTTTCAATGTAGGAAAGAAAGAATGCCAATTGATTGAATGGATGCATTGTAACGATTGTGGCCGATCGTTCAAGAACCCGACTTGTTTTGCAAACTACAAAAAGATTCCGAAAAAGAGCAATGTCACCATCAAAGCCAAGACCAAAACACCGCCACGTACGATCTGTCAACGTATCCGTCGCTGCTCAACTTATGGTACCACTGTTAAGGATCGACACAAATGCGGACAACGTTACTGTCGAAACTGCAAAAGTTACCAACCAAACAGCCATCTTTGCTACATGCAAGTGATTGATAATAGAGGGGAAGCAGGAGGACACGTTGAAATTGTTGACGAAGAGGCTCGAGCTTTTCTCGGTCTGGAAGACGAGGTAGAGGAGGAGGAAGAGACCACTACCTTGAAATACATATTCTTCGATTTCGAATGTATTAACAAAGACAAGCTTAACAGCGGTGGTTACATGCATGTGCCGAAGTACTGCATAACGCATCGTGATTGTTTGACCTGCATCCACGACAACGATATTCACCGAGGTTGTGAAACACATGGCCTACGAGAATACCACTTCTCAGGAAGAAACACCCAAAATCATTTTTGCCAATGGTTACTCTATCCAGAGAACAAAGGAGCCACGGCTATTGCACACAACATGAAAGGATACGACGGTCATTTTATTCTAGACCACATGAACAACTTTGGAATGTGTCCCAATGTCGTGATGAACGGATCCAAACTGATGGGCATAGACTTGAAAGAAAAAGCCACGAACAAGAAAAAGAATGATGTCACAACATTGAGGATCATTGACTCGTGCAACTTCATTCCGGTTCCACTCTCATCATTTCCAAAAACGTTCTGATTGACAGAGATTAAAAAAGGGATATTTTCCGTACCTTTTTAACAACAGAGCAAATGAAAATTACGTCAGTCCATGGCCTGCAGTTGATACCTATAATCCCGATCACATGAAACCTGCTCAATGCAAAGATTGTCTCGTCTGGTATGAGAAGCAGGAGGCCAAGATTTTTGATATAACTCGAGAAATATACGAGTACTGTTGCAGCGACGTAGAACTGCTTCTTCGAGGATGTTTGAGATTCAGAAAAGAGTTTTTGGAGACCACCGGAGAAATCCCTTTGAAAAATGCATCACTATCTCTATGGCCTGTATGCAGATGTTTCGACGAAAATTCCTACGCCCTAATACGATCGCTCTGGTTCCTCATCGTGGTTACGATAATGACACCCAATCTGTCAAAGCTCTCCAATGGTTGAAATAGTTGGAACACCGAGAAGGTCGACGCATTCAGCATGCTCGGTCTCGTGGAGGAAAAATACACATAGAGTCTTACAAAGTACACGGCTGGGATGAAGCGTCAAAGACCACCCTCGAGTTATACGGTTGTTTGTGGCATGGTTGTCAAACCTGCTACCCAAGAAGAGATAAAAATTGCCAGCTGTTGAAACAACCGTCGAGGATGCTCTCATCAAGCTCAACCGACGACGAGAGCGGTTGATTAACGAAGGCTGTCGTCAAGTCTGGCAATTAGTGGAGATCTGGTAATGCGAATTCAAAGAAGAGCTTGCGAGGAACCCACAGATGAAAGACTTCATCGATAACCTGAGACTGACATCACTTCTCCAACAAGGGACGCTTTCTTTGGAGGACGCGCCAACGCCATTAAACTGCACCATATCGTTGCAGAGGAAGAAACAAATAAATATATCGATATCTGCTCACTCTACCCGTGGGTCAACAAATACTGCAAGTATCCTATTGGCATCCTACTATCATCAAAACCCCGAAGGTGACCGATGTGAGTGACTATGAAGGACTGATCAAAGGCACCGTCCTACCTCCTCGTGGTCTGTACTATCCCGTACTCCCATACCGATGTCAAGGAATAGTCAGTCTTCCCACTATGTGCCACCTGCGCTGAAACATTAGCCAAAGAACCATGCAAACACCACACAGATCAACGCGCTCTCCATGGAACTTGGGTTAGCTGTGAGTTGCAGAAAGCTGTAGAGATGGGGCATCGCGTTATACATGTCGAAAACGTGTGACATTTTAACCAAACGGTACATTACGACCCCTCAACCGGAGAAGCAGATTTGTTCACGGCTTATATCAACACGTTCCTGAAAATGAAACAAGAAGCGAATGGATGGCCTCCAGGATGCGACACAGAAGAGCAACGTCGCCAGTACATCAGCGACTACGAAGCTCGCAAAGCTGATGTTGAACTCCTTCTGGGGAAAGTTTGGTCAACGCTTTATACTCACCAAGACAAAGTTTGTCAACAACCTGGAAAAGTTCTACAAACTGCCGATGGACAAATCTAAAGAAGTGAAATATGTACAATTCAACAAGACGTTCACCGCCCGGATCTAGTAGGTCGACACCGATGAGTACATTGAAGTGTCACCTAACACCTAAATATTCAATGCAGCCTATACCACGGCCTACGCCCGCCTCAAACTTTACAATTGCCTGGAGAAACTAGGGGAACGTGTCCTCTACTTCAACACGGATTCCATCGTCCACATCCATCGACCCGGAGATTGGCAACCACCCGTCGGGAACTTTTTAGAAGACATGACCGATGAGCTCAAGAAACCTTACGGTGCTGGGAGTTACATCACCATGTTCGTATCGGGAGGTCCAAGAACTACACTTACAAAGTACACTAAACCAAAATTGACGCCGTCATTGTTGAAGAATGAAAAGTGAAGGGCATTACTCTGGATCACAATGCTATCCAAATGGTTAACTTTGAAGCGATGCAAAATATGGTCAATCATGTGGATCCAGGAATCGGCAGGGCTTGGGACGATGACGAAGAAGTTATCGTTCCCGTCCATTACGCTCACCGCATCCAGAGAGACGGTCCCGGTAAAGTTTTTACCAGAGCCATCACCAAGGAGTATCAACTGATCTACACAAAACGCGTCATTCAGCCCGATCTCACAACCCTTACATACGGGTATTAAACCCTTCATCCCCACAGGTCCCCTTACATGAAACGGACAGGTTCTTTTACGACAAACGGTTGATTCAACTAGACCACACTGCTGAATGCCACATTAGCAACCCAACTTTAGATAAAACCCTAATAAGGGCGGAAGGAGGAGAAAAAGAGTACCATAGCTTGCCTCCTGTGGGTCCCTGCGTTGGTTTGCGTAGGTACTTTAACATATAATTACCTGACACACCCTAGTCTGGGAAATATAAACCTCGTTAAAAGGACTCTATGCCGTCGTCGAGAATATCCTGTGACGCAATACGATGACCCAGATGAAAAAATATATCAGGGCCACAATACAGCCGCTGACCAATCAGAAGTGAACTACAGCGAAGCTATGACGTCATAGCAAAGCCGGCTTCTGATTGGTTAGCGACTGTATAATCGCCAATTACTACTGCTACAGTTATTCATTAAACCGCAGACAAATTTATATTCATCAAGACAAAGGGGGAGGGGGCAGCCGCGTCCACTTCTACTATAAATCTGGACCCAGCAGGTAAACATGACCTTTTGTTTTCCAGAAAGTTTGCTTTGTATATATACATATATAGATAGATATATATATATATATATATATATATATATATATATATATATATATATATATATATATATATATATATATATATATATATATATATATATATATATATATATATATATATATATATATATATATATATATATATATATATATATATATATATATATATATATATATATATATATATATATATATATATATATATATATATATATATATATATATATATATATATATATATATACATATATTTATATATATTTATATCTATATATATATATATATATATATATATATATATATATATATATATATATATATATATATATATATATATATATATATATATATATATATATATATATATATATATATATATATATATATATATATATATATATATATATATATATATATATATATATATATATATATATATATATATATATATATATATATATATATATATATATATATATATATATATATATATATATATATATATATATATATATATATATATATATATATATATATATATATATATATATATATATATATATATATATATATATATATATATATATATATATATATATATATATATATATATATATATATATATATATCAAGCGGAATAATTACACTTTTTGATAGCGTTTCCATCAAACGTTGCTGCTATCGCTGAATTGAAAATCTTCAATTTTTGGAAAATCTTTTTCATTTTCAGGGAAAGTTATATCAAGAGGGCCACGGCCTTTGATAACCATTAGTGAATTCACTGGTTGCAGACCCACCGGGATCATCCCAACAGGGAAATTCAAAGTATGCAACCAAGAAGATAAAGTATGAGGCAGTTTGCCACAACTTCCCCCAACCCGCGCTTCCTACGCCTCTGACAAAGGGATTCAGATCAGGCACTCTCCGCAGTTGCGGATGATGTGAAGTCACTCGAGGGAATTAAAAATCTGACTTTCCCTTCTCCCCCTCCTCCCCCTTTTTCTCACGCATTTACACACACACACCTA
The DNA here is from genome assembly GCA_020152595.1 of Chiridota heheva. NCBI lineage: Eukaryota > Metazoa > Echinodermata > Holothuroidea > Apodida > Chiridotidae > Chiridota > Chiridota heheva. The sequence continues at coordinate 2,990,925 of JAIGNY010000832.1, forward strand.
TGGAATCCTGCGCATGTCACTGATTATACATCGTGCATACCCCGGCGCCATAATAAATGAAACAAAACACAACAATAAAAAAAGCAAGCAAACTATTGAATGCAACGGTTAGAGGTTATAAGAGTTAAGCAACAATCGTGGGCACATCTACAACTGCATAATGGCCGAATGAACTGAAAAGAAGAAAACAACAATCCACCATTTTTCGAAGGGAAAAGTTCACTACCCCTTTTTTCATTTGTCCTAGGAATTGTTCTTTACGCCATGTTGTGCGGTCGCCTGCCATACCACGACGAAAGCTTTGACATCTTGATCGATTCCATCTATAATCCGCAAGAAAAGCTGAGGTTTCACACCAGAGTATCAAAAGGTAGGTTAAAGAAGATATGAAATCAAATACAGTGGGGTATGAAGCGAGGGAACCAGGGGCCTAGAAACCTTAATAATTTCATTGGAAGGGCTAAGTATCAGTTTGGGCTCCATAATGAAGGTGTGACGAAATGGTTTTGAAGAGTTATTTCTTTCACATCTTTTCTTTCTTTCCTTATTCCGAAGAAATAATTTTCGGTAAATTTCCTTGATTTTAGGTAAATTTTCTTAAACTTTGAATTTTGGAAATGTTGCCATTTTCCTAAAAATTTCCAATAATGTTAAACAATTTCTAGCTTTTGGATAGAACAGCTCGTATACATTTGTATAGCTTTGTTGGAATGAAAATCAATATGACTTATAGCAATTAATCAATTTCATTTGACATATTTTCATATGTAAAGTTTTTCTCGTTCAGGCTTACCCCCTCCCCCTCTTCCCCCTTCTCTCTCCACCCCTCCCCCTGTCAAAAACAACTATTGACACGATCATGGGTACATCCTACCTAGTATCCTAACCAAAATGATGGAAGTTGAGAACCATTGGATATAGCGCCGCAACGAGGATCATTGGAGCCCTAGTTGACCCCATAAAAATGTATCGCTGTGTTAGACACCGGGAACAAAAAATGTTAGCATATTACCGTAACTTGCTAAACCCAGTTGAAAAGTGATGCAAGCGGCAATTTTTTTCTCCAAGATGATTCATTTTAGCGATTGGCAGTGTTCCGGATCAGATCAACCATATCAGGCGTAATAAATATTGAAAACTATCGGAAGTTCGCATTTTGGTAGAAAGTAGAAAGAAACGGAAGTACGGACGCTGATCCGAGATCCAAAAAATACGGTAGGCCTACTTAAAAACGTTTTTTTTAAAACTGGGATTCTCTCAAATCTGATGCGTACGAGGGTAATAAGCTAATATTTTTGTATTTTTATAGGGCCTTACTATTCGCAGGAAGAAAGCATTTTGACTTTCCTTGGTCTCTGTCCGTGGGGTTTACCCACCCTCTTGCTACATCCGTCAGCGGAGTGGGCAAGAGAGTCTTTACATCCAATATCTTAGGCGCTTTTGTTTTGATGATGAAAAATAATGTTACTTTGATTCATCAAAATCTCTCATTGATTACATTGATAGACTGCCGCCATTTTGTCCGTACAATGATCACCGCCGATCCACGAAAGCGAGCTACACTCTCCCAACTCAAACGCTCCAACTGGATGAACAAACCGATTGACACATCTACAGCTGATTTCACATCTCCGACGCAGTCAGAGGTATCGTATTGTAAGTAAAATTATGTAAAAGGATTATTAACGCTTGCGATCAGAAGCGCACAGGAACAATCAGCGCTCAGAGGCGTAGGAAGCGGGGGTGAGGAGGTGGGTGGGGGGATGCCCACCTAATAGTATTTCATTTCCATGCTTTCTTTCCAGTTAGGAGGTGAAATTATTAACATAAAATTGAAACACGGCAAATGGTAAGTTTAAAAAAAAAAAAAGCTGTATCGAGAGGAGTTGGAAGCTGCGGGAGAAGAAAAACTTCCCCCTATTAAGATTTCACCTTCCCGGGAATGCTTTCTCCCCGGTTGAGAGGTTAAACTTTTGTTAATTATTAATCCTAAATTTTTAAAAATGAAAGCAAATTTGGTAAAAATATTGAAAATTTTGGTCACATCATAAGAAAATTTGGTAAAATTATTGGAAATTTGATAAGATTATTAGAAATTTTGGTAAAATTATTAGAAATTTTGCTCAAATTATTGGAAATTTTGCTCAAATTATTAGAAATTTTTGCAAAATCTGCCAACATTTCCTCTATAATGATGAAAATTTCCTAGACAACAAAAAAGTGCCCGAAATAAAAGAAAATATCCCCCAAATCGTAGAAATTTTCCCCAAAACGAAAGAAATTAAAGAAAATTTCCGGAAAATTAAAGAAATTTGGGCGGTATCCATTTTTTACACTTAAATTCCCTAATAGCATATTGTATACTAGTATATCTTGCTACTTATATTTTACTTGCGGAATTTCGCAAGGGAGCGAGGGGGAGGCAAGTTTCTTCTCTGACCCCCCACTGAATACGCCACTGAAAATCGCAAAGCATCTTCTCTTTCTTCTTTTTAAAAGCAAGATCAAGCCAACATATGCTGCTGACAATTGTTGTACTAATCTTTTTGATCTTATGATTTGTGGCCATATAAATATCGGAAAATGCTAAAATTATAATTCCCAAATCGGAAAGTTAATCACAAGTTATTGCTGTGTCCTAGCCACTTACGATGTCAACGTCCAAAAAATAGGGTCCTAGACACCTTTATAGCGTTATCTTTGGGAAAATAGGTGTGTACCTTCCCCTCCTTATACCCCCATGGCTATGCCACTGCCACTAACTGAGACATCGAAGAGGATTTTCAAACCTTACATTTCCTTTTAAACTTTATGGAACCACAGCATGATATATCTGCTGATGATTATTTGTTTCATAAACACGTCGTCAAATTTCGACAACGCATTGAACATAGTTCGGGCCGAAGTTTATCAGTTCGCACGCAGTCAGTTATCAGTTAACAGCACATATATATCTGTGGTTAACACAGACTAGCGACATGTCCGCTAATTAATTTGGCCGTTCGTCTTCGGCAACCTTCGGCTGATATACGGAATTAATACGCGTGTGCTCGGCCCGCACTTCTCCAGTGACGATCAGAGCTTGTCGTTTTCACCTGCCTACCATTTGTTTCAAAATGGAGTAATGTACGTACGTCTTGGTAAAGTTAAGAAAAAGAGGCAAATGAACGAAGAAATTATGAAAGATAACTGCTATGAACAACCCAGGTTCATAATCGAAATGTTTTTGCTGTTTATAATCACGAGCGGGATTTGCCTACTGAAAGTGGGGGTGGTAGGTTAAGTCAAAAGTGGGGGGAAACCACGCTAAGATTAAAAACATCACCATACAAAAGATACAATTTGGGGGAAAAGTGGGGGAGGGGGAATTTTCTCCCTCAAATCACGCCTATGCTTATGATCTGCCAATATCTGACAAATTGACGTGGTTTTTATGATAAGTGCCTGAATATGCATGATTAAGGTTTGTAACCATACATTTCAAATCTTTTACATAGATATATAAATGTTGCTTTTTCAGCTGATCTTGTTAACAAAGGGCGCAATCGGCACCAGTCTGTGTCCCTTAATGCGGAGGCTGAACATGGTTTCGCCGAAAACCACAAGGACGGAAAGGGAGAAAATGAACAACGCTCAACAGTGTCAGATGTCCTTAAAGCAGTGGCCCTCAGACATGCGTAATTACATCTCTTATTTTATTTTTGCTTCATATTTTCTGAAGGAGGTTGAATTATTTTCTTCTTGAACGCTGAAATGTTTTAAAATGTAGAATTTTTTAAACCGATTTTAGCCAAACATGATAACTTCAGTACTTCCAATCAAGCAATCAAATGCTGGGAGAATTTCACTTTCTTATACCCAACCAATCAGAAGGAGTTTTGTAGGACTAACGTGTAAACAACAATGCGCGCGTATTGCCTTAATGTATAAAGCACGTATGATAAGTACTTTTGAAAAATGTGTTCATACGCGCGATTAATCCCATACCGCGCGTGAATTGTGCGGACGCCCGAGAGTCTCCCAGCATTTGATTGGACGATGAAATTCCCCTAGTAAACCATTGATTCATGAGAAACACGTAAATTTCGGTAATGGTGACATTATCTAAGGTAGTTTTCCGGAAACTGGCGATTCAGATTTAAAACGGTCTATATTCCTTTAGACCTTTTCAAAACCGAGTTTAGCCGAATGTGATTTCTCAAGTACTTCGATCAATTTGCTGCTGAGAGAATTTTTCGTTTGTTTCCCAACCAATCAGGTGCAAGTTTAAGCAAAAAAATTGTAAGCAGAGTACGCGCCATATTAGCTTCATGTATAACGCACGTACGATGCTTGCGCTTAAAAACATATTCTCATACGCTTGGTCCCATACCGTGCGTGAGATTTCCCCAGTATTTGATTTGTCAATAATATTCCCCCAGTATTATTGGTCCATTATGGACACGTGCATCTCGGCCATGTGACATTATTTGAATTAGTTTTCCGGAAATTGCCGATTCGGATTTGAAAAGGTCTATAGAGTCTTTTTGTTCCTTTTAGACTTCTTGAGGATCACTCAAAAACACGTAGAGGAGTAGACCCTGGAATCGGTCACGGACCTCATCGATTCACTAGCGATAATATCGGTATCAAGGGACCGGCTGGAAGACGTATCGGTGTCCAGCTTAGTTCATGTCAACGTTAGTATATTAGTTTTTATTACTTAGTAATCTTTTCAAATACTTTGCTTGACACACGATTTCGAATGATCTCTTATAAATGCTTTACAAGTGCAATATGATCCCCAAACGTGATACAAGCACACACAAAGGCGGGATTTAAGGGGGAAAAGGGGCACTTTCCCCCCACTTTTTTCATAAATTGTATCTTTTGTATGCATTGTAATGAATTTTGTAGTTTTGCCCCCGAAATTTACTTTGCCCCACTTTCGGTAAGCAACTCCCACCCATGGGCACACATATACTACAATAGAAGGAGGGGGGGGGGGGGGGGGCATAAACACAGCATTATCCATATCATTATCTTATTTTCTCGATTTTTCCTGATTTTTGTGACCACAAATTTCGAAAAGAACAAACATCTTCACCAATTTGAAATTAATATTGCTTCAAACTGTCAAAATTGCTAAATACAAGATATATCGTGAGTTAGAACGTAGATCAGGATTCGAAAGACAATGTATTTGTGTCCGTTCCATGCCTCACTCTCAGGGTTAAAGGTCTAGCTCAGAGGCGTAGGAATGGTTCCCTCTCAGTGCTCAGTGGAGGGAGAAAACCCCTCAAGATCTTTCGGCTACAAGCGTAAAATTGAACTGCTAAACAAAGTTTCTATCAATGTTCAAGGTCACGATACAGATTGCCATTGAGACTTGTGGATGATAACTGATAAGTTCAAGTCAAGCTGTAGAGAGATTCATGGTTTTATTAGATATGTTAGAGCGCAATTTTCTATGGCGGCGCGAATTTCGCTTTCGTGGGCGTAAAATCAGGGTAATGACAGTTTATTCGTTTTAGAAAGCGAATGACAATTGAGTTACAAACGAAAACGAATAACAAAATATGTTGAGGGTTAGGTTAAGTTGTTATTCGTTTAAGTAGGACCCTCGCTGTAATTCGGTTATATAATTTATTTTTTGTTTTGCATATAAAAGGTATTGTCATTCGCACTGTACAAATAAGTTAATTGTCATTAGTTTTAACAGGACCCTAAAATCGCCTCTTGAATCAATTTTCATTTGTCGGCATCTAAAGGCCACACAATGCCGCCTCATCTACGGAAACAAAATGCCAGAATATTTCATTCTCTTTGTTTTATTCAATTTTCTTTAGAGCAATTGCTCGCCGCGCTGCGTTTGTTTTGCAACTGCCTTACGAGGTGACTGTTTCATTATAGAGAGAGAGAGAGATGAACACACAATTACAATGGCGGGGTCGTCGCCTGCGTATTCGGTTATGATAGTACAAATGCTATCACGAAACGCTTAATACGACCCGGACGAGAACACAGGTACGACGTACGGACAGACACAACATCGACAACCAAGTCAATGTCCACGGCCTTTGATGACCAGTTGTTTATATATGTACCATCTCTATTTATATCTGTGTGAGAGATTTATTTATATTTTTCTACGTAGTGTTTCCCAATACGGCAAAAGGCGATCACCATCACACCAAAGGGCGTATTGATTTAACTGGCGGACATGCCAAAACAACCCCAAACCGCAAAGCAAGCCTTCTCATGCTTACCACCGGTCATTGCAAAGGTGCAATCCGTCGCGGGTCTCTCGGGGTTCACAGAGGGGCGTTGCAGGCGAGCGGCTCGATGATTCACATGGCGAACGATGAGTTGATGGCGTCGGCGACCCATCTCAACGAGGTAAAAATCACTTCTGAATTGAGCCATCTCCATTTCTATGCAGGTGCCAAAGTTGCTTCACTCGCCGGTTCTAAAAGAAAGAAGTCTGCCGAGACGGTCCGTCGTAATTCCGTCTTTACTGAGACCTTGCAACTGCGCCAACAGCCAATGGGATTGGATCCTAAGGAGTTAGCTATCGTAAATCAGTTCCGATCTAAATGCGAGCATATCAGACAATTGGTTGCGTAATTACAACTTTTTACCGAATTTACGCATGATGTAAACAGGAACCTTATTGTTTCTTGTACAGGACTCAGTGTACAAAATGAAGAGGGTCTTGGGAATAAAATCAGGAATAATTGAACATTTAACTAGTCATTCAAGAAACTACAAATCACTGAAATCTTTTAATACTTTATTGATAAAGCTGTAACAATTTATGCACCATTTGAATTCAAAATGTTATGTTTAAAATGTTATATCATGAACACCAAATAAATAATGAATTCACATAGTAACGGAAGCAACGTGGATGTGTTAATCTTTACATTTGTAGTTTTTACAGAATTGAATTTAAAAGGCTGGCCAGCTACTGTATCTTACATTTCACATCCTTGCCAGACTAAGATTGGGTACCCGAAAATCATGCAGTCATGTTGTCAGCATTATTCCGAGTCGGGGGGGGGGGGGGGGACATGATTACGATATCCAGCTGAGTCGGGCATGCATGATGACTTAAACAGTATAATATCCAACATTTTACATTTCTTCCCGGCCAGTGGCGTAACGCCAACTTTTGCGAGCGGAGCAAGCTTTAATTTCGGTGGGGGCGAGGGTCTGCATTTCCTTGGCACCAACGCGATTTCCACAATTTAGAGCTGGTAAAAATGGATATTAGAGACACTTTAAAAGAGGACTAGACCAAAATTGAGGGCGCTTGTTTTTGCGAATTTCACAAATATATCATCCACAACAGATCGATAAATTTCATGCCTCCATAGCCCACAGACGACGTGAGGGCTAAGGTCACCTGCATATTCATATTAACCAGAAAATTGTAATACCGTTGCGTGCCAGATAAGCATTTGAAAGGATTTTTTTGTTTTGGAGGGGGGGGGGGGGGGGCGGGACCCTTACAGATATGGGGACCCCCTGAAAATACGCCCTCACTTTTCGGTCTAGTGCTTCTTTAATATAAGAACAATTTGAGGGTATGCAATTTGTGGACTAATTTACTTACAAAAAGCAATTAAAATGTTTTTGTTTTTTACAATTTCTTGAAAAAAACTTGAATTCTCTCTTTATAATAGAAAATTCAGTTGTATCGAAATTGTGTTCTGACCTTTAATTTCTTCGGTCCTGCTGCTTTCAAAGGCCTAACGTATACGGAATAATGAGAGGGCCCTCCATTTATCAGTCCCTTGTCGTCTGTTTCGACTGTGGTCAAGAAGCTTTAGGTCAAATCAGAATTTAGAGGGTCTCGACCGGTTAATAAGTAAAAATTGTTTATCTCTTTTAGACTTATTTTTTATTTTGTTCTTATAAATAAAGTTATTTTCATATTGTTCTTTACGTTTTTGCGATTTATTTTGCTGGAGGCCCCTTGGGGTCGAAAGTCCCGGGCCCTGTCCCAGTGTAGCCCCACTGCTTTACGCCATTGTTCCCAACTAAAATTTGTGTTCGCCCTACCCACAACCATCTTGTGCGGCCACGAAAATATCAAAATTAAGTTATTACTAAACTGTTTAACCTTATTAGTTTTCTTAAACACCATTTCTCACCACTACCATGTTTTTGCCCGACGAAATATTGAAAACTTGAATTTCCCTCGATTTGTTTTCTAGGAGGGCTTTTTCTTGGAGTGTGGGGGTGGGTTGGGGGTTCCCCTTAAGTAACGGCCCTGGTTATTGTACCCTACACAAATTTTGGGACCAAGCAAACTTACTTTTTATTTCCCTTCTAATCTGGACTGAATTGTAGCTTATGAAAACTACTTCCATTGTGTGTATTATGGGTGCGCGTGTGTGGGTGGGTGGAAGGGGGGAGGGCGTGTGTTGTGGGAGGAGGGGTAGGGGTCGTGTGTTGTGGTGGGGATAAGGGGGTGGTCCTATCCCTACAACCACACTATACGTCTAATTGAATTCCAGCACCACGCGGCTAGCTGCTTAAGCCACGCGACTGGTCACAACGATCTTTTTTCGGTATTTCCAAAACTAAGAATATCCTCAAAATGAATTGCAATGCTTAGACTAACGGCAAGTACAAATAATTACCCCGGTCCCTTCACCCAAAACAAATTGTTGAAACAAGCCAAACTGACGAGAACAGTCAAATATGCCACATTAACAAATTCAATATTTTGGAACTTGACGATAATCATTTTGTATTTGTTTGTATGTTGCAAAGAATTTCCACAAAATCTTGACTTTCTTTATCTTCTTCTTCCTCTAATTTTCCTCTTCGTTTTGTAGTTTGTTTTCATTTCATACAATACTATATTCTCTTAAATAATCAATATCAGGACCGGATCTAGGAAAATCACAAGATAGGTTTGGGTTATTATTTGCAATTTCACAAAATGATTCGACTTCAATTCAAAATGTTTAATCACGAAAAAGTGGGGATCAAAACCCGACTTTCCGAAATAAAGTGGGGGTGGTGGTGGGGAGGGGGGGGGAATTGTCCCGTGGCCCCCGCTTCCGGCGCCACTGATTTACACCATAGTTTTCCATTAATAAATTACAGAACCATGGTGTATGGAATAATGGAAAAATGTTGAAACTTTTAGGAAGGAAATGGGGAGTGGGTATCCCAATCCCAGATCCTCCCCTAAATAAAGAAAAATTAAAAATTAAAAATGCCCACCGCGTATTCCGATGGGCTATTGGCCTATGTTCATCGGGCACCCACCCTTCTTCCTTTCCTGGAGCCGCTGGGAACGGCAGAACGTTTAAAAATACTATCTTGATTTTAACAAGGGATCAGGGACGTATGAAGGGTCGTGTGGGGGGAATAACCGAATTACAAGCAGAAAATTTGCACTTTATAATTGTATGGCGTGATGGTCTTGGACCAAGACTCCTGGTCGTGTCTTGCTGTGTCATTGCTATCTTTGCTCGCCTTTTCTTGGTGATAAATCTTAAGACTGGAGGATCTTTGAGTGTTTTTGGACGGTGATGTTGGTGTTCTGGTAAAATAGTGGAGGCTTGGCTACTGATCTTGGTCATAGATGACTTTAGATTAGTAATCAGATAACATCTGACTGTAGTATACGCTATATTCACTACATGGCTGCTATACAGTCAGAAAACACTACATATCTTATAACGTTAAAACTGCTGCATTGGCTTATCATAGAAGCGTAGATGAATTTTGACTACGCGCTTGAAAAACTAGGCCTTTCCGCGACGATCGCAGGTCAAATTGTGACAATGCCTTTTATCGTTATACAAGATAAATAGACATATGCAATGATACTATATAGAGACATTCACTTACGTTTTGAGTTTAATAAAGAAAACTGAAAAGTTGCATTTTGCATAAGAGCCTTTGTTACTGACTTAGTTTCAAACAACGCGAAAAATAGAGCGTCGGTGAAGTCAACGTGCGTATAGCATTAAATCGAAGACTGCGCGCATTTACTGACGAACATTTTCAAAATAGCAGTTGCCAGCGCACTCTGTTATACGCGCACTAATTGTGTACGCGTTTCCTAAAATGGGGGATTTGCAAAGTAAATGGAATGTCATTTCTTCCGTAATTAAAAGGTTTTTTTACGTACAAAATGTGTATTTGTTCTTAGTTTGAAAGATACTTTAAAGTTTCAAGATGCTAATGAAATCAAAATCATAGCTCGTAAGTACTATTGTCAGTTTTGAGAAGGGTTTTCTTTCATGATTATGTTATTTGCTGTTGTCTGGTTTTCAACGTTACGAGTGTATTGTGCGTTGTCTCACTCAGTATACAAGTATTGCCTGCAAATAGTGCCTACTGACAGGTGTTTATCTCACTAATTATTGAGGAGCCGAGACGTATATACCCTTACTTTCATATGACATTGTTTATATTACAATATATTAACTTATTATACCACTTTGTAAGTTATTGGGGTGGAGAGGGATGGAGGGGGGGGGGGGGCATGTTTTCCTAGCCCGTAAGCTTCACGGCTTTGTCGTGTTTGACTGCTGGTGCTTGAATGTCGAGCCAAGTGCTGTAAAAAATGTTTTGCCATAATTACGGGGCAGTGACGGGGGTGGTGATTGTTGTGGCCTGATGGTTTATGTGACTGTATACGAGTGGAGGCGGCAAAGTTGAGAAAACGGCGGATGCTTGTCAGAGCTGCAGAGGAAGTTCTTGCTTGAAACGTGAATAAATTATGCGGAAGAGAAGATGAGATACAAGCTGGCATGGCTGGTCGATGTAGACGATGAACTTAAGTTTCAGTTGTGGTTTGACGGCTAACAGTCTGTGATGGCGTAGAGGCATAGGCGACAGAAACGTGCTTCCTCCCCATTTTCTAAAAACTTAAAAAAAGTGCTCTTTTTTTATAGAGAAAAAATGCCTTTTTGAGAGAAAGAACCTACCCTTTCAAACATTAAAACACTTTTTCTTCAAAGACTTTATAGACTGATCTTTTCATTAAAGATAGTAACAAAAGTATCGCCCTAAAAAGACAAAATTTGTGAAATTTCTCGCGCCTCGTGCGCATACACTAGTCTATATATCCTTATGCATGATAGACAAAGTTGGGGCCCTTTTTAGAGAAGGAACCTACCCTTTGAAACATTCAAAAACTTTCTCTTCAAAGACTATACATCTGATCTTTTCATTAAAAAAAGTAACACAAATATTGCCCTTAAAAAAGACTTAAATTATGAAATTTCACGCGCTTCGCGGGCATACACTATTCTAAATTTCCCCTAAAGACAAAATTACAGGCCATATATACAGCCCTAGGACTTGATATTACTTTTACCTCTGTCTACATTTGTTTTCCGATCTTTTAATATATAAAAAACGTTTAAAAACAGGGTCTCATTTTTCGTTCGTCTGTTAGTGGGGCATCTTTGAAATGGGCCATGCATGGCAAAACTTACTATTGGGATTTGGACCGTTGTCATGACATTAATTGATGTGTCCCTCCCATTTTCTTTGCAAATGTATAAAAGTGCCCCTTTAAAAAAGTGTTATGTTAAAAGATATTAAGTCCCCATATTACAATTGATCTTTTTATTGACAGATTAAAGAAAGTAACACATAACTTAAAGCAAAATTTCACAAATTAAACTCGTTGAGCGCCTTAAATTTGGGTTCTGCCAGTGACTTAGCGAAGACTGTGTGTGAATTTAGGCCATCCTGGCCTTATTTTAATTTAGATATATTCCGATTCATGGTCAATACAATTGGCTAATCATGATCTATAAGTCTAAATCCTTCCGATTTCAAGACTCATGATCTATCAATTTTCCATTTTTGTAGATTTTGGTATAAATTTGCTCTATTTTATCAAATTTTAGACCACAATATCTTGAATGTTTTTGAAGCTGTAAATCTAAAAAAGAAAAGAAAATAAGAATGGAAAATGGGTTACCAGTAATGTTTGGATCGATAAAAGTTTAGAAAATTTCCCGGTGTGTGTGTAGGGAGGGGGGGGGGGGGGGGGGGGCTTGACCCTATAAAGCTATACTGCTGTGCCACATGCTTTGAAAATAAGGAAGTTGGAAAGTGCTTCTCAGCTCCTGTGCCCCCAAATTCAAACATCTTCTGCCATGACATGCTATTGTTAAAATATGAGCATTTCAAGATTTGTACACCAAGCCCCGCCCATTCATTAATATGCACTGTTAAAAACAATAGGGCACACCTATGGACCATCTGTGTACCACATATGACATGAATCCTGTGTATCGTTCTTAAGATATCATGCTTACGAGCTTGCTGTCACAGACACACATACATACACACGCCAGCATAGGTTCCTAATGATGTTAACATTGGAACCAAAAATACATTTTGAAAAATATTGTCCCTAACCTTCGTGGAGAAAAAAAGTTGTTGTCCCCACCCCTCCCCCATTTCAGGTGGAGTCCTACGGATCTTCCTCAATAAATACTTAGTACGAAAAGACACTCCCAACATTCTTAATAATTGAGATTTAAGGTCGGAAAATAAAAACTTAAGCGCTCTTTCACTTGTCACAAAATAGGCAATGAGGTAACTAATATGGCATCATAATAAACCCATTCTTTTTTTATTGCAAAAATCATGTAGACCGGAACACCAAACATTGACTAATTTTGATGTGGAAAAGAAATGCATTTTGCCCCAAAACGGCTAAACTTTTCTTGTTTTTCAAAGTTATTGCTGTTATTATTCGGAAAAATATAAAAATGACAGGATTTGGAAATGTCAATGTCTTCCTCTGTGGAAAAAACTCTACCACATGGACAAACCTAGATCTTTCTTAAGTCCCAAAGACTATGCTACATGGGGCATTGCCATGGTGCAGCCAATAATGGCACAAAATGCCGCACTGTTGCCCTGCTCTGTCCTCTTAATGCAGAGCCTCATATAGAGAAACAGCAGGTCCTATTCTCCATGACCTAACTCACCACAGTAACGATGATCACATTGTGTCCAAGAGATTAGATTAAATCAGAGGTGCAAAGAGGTTGGAGAAGTCGAAGCACGTGCAGTAGGTAAATTATAGGATAGAGAGGGATAAGGTAAGATAAATCAGATATAGTTTTAGTAGCAGGTTTGGTGTAGGGATTTTTTCTATGGAGTTTTTGTGGAAAAGTTCGGCAATGGGAGTCTGATACTTCATATCACCGACCAAACCATGGGAGTCTGATACTTCATATCACCGACCAAACCATGGGAGTCTGATACTTCATACCACCAACCAAACCATGGGAGTCTGATACTTCATACCACCAACCAAACCATGGGAGTCTGATACTTCATATCACTGACTATACCATGGGAGTCTGATACTTCATATCACTGACTAAACCATGGAGGCCTGATACTTCATATCACTGACTAAACCATGGGAGTATGATACTTCATATCACCGACCAAACCATGTGAGTCTGATACTTCATATCACCGACCAAACCAGGCCCGTAGCAGCCGCTGCGGCTGGTGTGGCGATCGCCGCACCACTTTTTCGCAATAAATAACATAATGATAATAATAATAATAATATATAAAAAAAAATTGTTTTTGTTTTTAACAGTACAAAAATATCAGTATTTTCTGAGGGAATACCCCCTCCCACTCCAAGTATTACGCGCTTATATTGGTAAATCGTAAGAATGCGCAACACTATCTCCATCCAAACTGTCTAATCCGTTGGCACGCGTACGCGTGAAATTTAACCTAATAAGTGCAAGCATGGCATAGTAGTGAATGTTTTTCTTTACGAGCTCCAAGTTGTATTGATTTGAAGTCGACATAATTTGCATGAAATCAACACAGCTTGGAGTCGACATAAGATGCAAATTTACCTGCTTATCCAATCACAGAGCGAGAAACTATACAACTTGGAGTCACGGTCGAGTTGTGGACTTATGGCAGACTCGGCTCACCATACACGTGCGTGATCTAGGCTAGACCTGCCTGTACGCTAAAGAAGTCGCGTTTTATTTTATATGCATGAAATTTAATAAAGGACAGCGTGAGTTAAGATGGATTATTCTATAACAACTCTGGACATTGGGAACACACCAAATCAACCAGTAATCAATTTCCCAAAACAAAGTTTTGGACAGAAAAAACCAGAACTTTGTGCGTTCCAACCAAGTTGGTTCAACCAGTTTGCTTGGTTGGATAATGACGAATCCAATGATATGGCATTCTGCTATACATGCATCAAGGCATACAAGGCAAAGAAGCTTAATTCACCAAACATGGATTCCGCATTTATCGCTAAAAACAAAGGCTTTACAAATTGGAAAGAGGCGATTTGGAGGTTCAAGGCTCATGAAGGTAGTGTTTGCCAGAAGGATGCAGTCTTAATGGTTGTGACATTGCCAAAGATAACTAAAGACATTGGAGAAAGTTTATCACAACAGATTGGAAGAGAAAGGGAAGAGCGACGACAAATTTTTATGAAAATCATTTCTAATGTGAGATTCCTGGCACGGCAAGGACTAGCTTTCAGGGGTGATGGGGATGAGTCGGATTCTAATCTTATAACTCTTTTCATGTTGCGTGGTGAAGGTGATTCACGGATTCAAAAGTGGTTATCACGGAAATTTGACAAGTATCTCTCTGCTGAAATTCAAAACGAAGTTTTACAGACAATGGCACTAACGGTAAAACTTAAATCAATTATACATTTTTGGTGGCGGAAGATATTTCATAATTGCGCAAACAAAATCAGAATAGCAAAGACTTAACCCCTCCCCAGCGTCGGAGGAACATAAAATGATATAGGAATCACTATACCAATTGCAGCGGAACAAAGGAAATATCGACGTGGGCGCAGGGGACCATCGTTATAAAAAAAAATCCAGACTATCACTCTTACCCCCACCCCACCCCCCAAAAATGGTTTTGAAGTGCTGCTATATTTTTTGTTTGAATTTTCAATTTAAGCTGCATGGGGCACAGATTCATGTTTGTTTTTTGTTTATTTATTTATTTTTGTTACGCGTTACTATCGCATTCGCCTTCCTTTTAATTTGTAAATTTCTTTTGGAACATATCTACTCACATCTATGAAGCATATGTACCATGCAAGTGTGCGTTGAGCATGCTTCTTTAAACATTTGTGTACTAATTTTCAATAAAATAAAATGGTATAACTCGTTAAAATGGTATAACTCGCCAGACCCCTCTAAATTTCATTTGAAGCCACAATTGGCGACTAGCGCGCACGTATAGTTACTAACATCCGTGCTTATTTTTTATATGCACCATTTTTTTTTTTATAGGCTTTACGTGAGGTTGTTTCAAATATCCAGACAGCTCCATTCTATACAATTATGGTGAATGAAACCCCCCGATGTTTCCAACAAGAAACAGGTTGTGATATGCATACGGTGGGTCGACGACCAGTTTGAAGTTCATGAAGATTTCAGTGGATTGTATGAAGTGTCTTCAACAACCGCCGATGCATTAGTTGCCATCATCAAAGATGTTCTCCTTCGAATGCAGTTATCCCTTCAGAAGGCAAGAGGTCAATGCTATGGTGGAGCAGCTGCCGTGTCGGGTGTACACGGAGGTGTTGCAAAGAACATAACAGATGAACAACCAAAGGTTTTGTATACACACACATTGCTACGGTCATGCCTTTAATCTTGCATGTGGTGACACCATAAAGAGGAACCGGCTAATGTGTGATGCTTTGGAAAATACAAGGGAGATTACCAAACTAATTAGGAACTCCCCCCGACGTGGAACTAAGTTTATTGAGATGAAGGAGAGGATTCGGAAGGAGTGCTCCACTGGAATCCGTGTCATGTGGTCAACTCGGTGGACAGTTAAAGCAGATGCACTTCGGAGCATACTGGAAAACTACGAAGTTCTACAGAATGTTTGGGAGGAGTGTCTCTTAGAGGAAAAGGATCCTAGCACATAGGGTCGACTGAGAGGTGTGGCTTCGTACATGAAGAAGTTTGATTTCTTATTTGGTTTAAAGTTAGCACACCTGATCCTAAGTCATAGCGACAATTTGAGTAGGACTTTGCAACACGCATACATTTCTGCTGCGGAAGGGCAGAGTGTCGCAGAGAAAACCGTTTCCACTATTAAAGGCATACGAAGTCAGTTCGACACTTTCTGGGAGGCCGTAGGATTACTTGCTTCTACACTCAATGTGAACCAGCCAGAGACACCACGAAGAAGAAAAGTCCCAATCCGGCTTGATGGTCCTTCTGTTGATGATCAACCTGCAAGTGCGAAGGAGTATTTTAAGCGAATCTACACAGAGGCTATTGACAACATCGTTAACTGCATACGATATCGTTTTAAGCATACGGGGTACCAAACCTATGTCAAGCTACAGAACCTCCTCCTAGATGCATGTAATGGCAAAGGAATTGGGGAGGATTTTCTCTTCGTTTCTGATTTCTACAAAGACGACATTGATTCAAGTCAACTCAGAGTCCAGCTGGAAACGCTGGGTCACACATGTAAACAGCCTGAATGTACCAGTGTCAGTGTGTATTCGCTTCCTAATATAGTGAAGTATATGAAGTCTTTAGATTTCGGTACAAAATTGCTTCTATCTGAAGTGTGCATTTTGCTTAAACTTGTACTTGTCATGCCAGCTACAAACGCGGTAAGCGAACGTTCTTTCAGCGCTCTGAAATGCATCAAGACGCACATGCGAGCCACCATGGCACAAAAACGAACTGAACCATCTACTTGTCCTCCATATCCACATAGACATGACAGATAGCTTGGATTTGACGAAAATAGCAAGTGAATTTGCCGACACTGCTCACCGTCGTGCTCACCGTCCAAGCCGGCAAATAGTTGAATACAGGAATAGGCCTATAGTCTCGTCACTCTCGTGTCCTTGAATTCAGTGGAACTTTTGTATAGATTACGAAATATTATCGTATAAGACTATCAGTTTATCATTTTAGTTTTTCTGTTAAAAACAAACTTACTTCATTCCATGATTTATCTGAAAAATTATCTAAACATTTTGTTAGACTTTCTCTTTTGTTGTTGCCATGGATACTTTGGATAGATTACCAAGATCAGCAAATCAGACTGAAGTTGATGTGACAACATACAAGCTTCAACAGTTCAAGTTGATTTATTCATGATATATCAAGAGAATAACCTCCCCCTCCCCATTATTTGGAAAATGACAGGGCAAAGTTCACGAATTAACACATTAGATAATAGCATGAAAAAGGGATATGGAGCTCAAATTTACGAATCCCCCCCCCCCCCCCCTATCCACCCGCCACAGAAAATGGTGGTTTAGATGTGAGTGTCGGCAAGGATATGCTCTCTACACCCCTCCATAAGTGAAAAAATAATACATATGTATACGTTTTCGGGGTTAAGAAAATTAAAGTCAGAAGTGTGAATTTGTATTTCCTTATAATTTTGCCCAAACGTATTTTGCCTTCAAAAGTGGGGTCAGTTTACCCGTTAAATTGTGCTTTTTAAGAAAATAGAAATTACTGTTATCTGGTGATGTTCCGATATGATTATGAGAAACATGTTCTGTATGAAAATAAACTTTGACAGTTTGAAGAAACGTGGTTGACATAATTTTGTGTAAAGTCGGAACGATCCATTTTATGACAAAACAGATAGATCTATTCACATATTCGTCCAAAATAGAGGATGTTCAAATACTGCTTGCAAGACCTGGGAAGTGTCATTTCTGGCAATCTAGAGGTACCTTTTTTCACAAAAAAAATTCCACGCTACGCACCAACCGATGGTGGCGCTCCGCTCAGATAGTATCAACGTCGCCGCACCACTAAAACAAACGGTGCTACGGGCCTGGACCAAACCATGGGAGAGTCTAATACTTCATATCACCAACCAAACCATGGGAGTTTGATACTTCATATCACCAACCAAACCATGGGAGTCTGATACTTCATATCACCGACCAAACCATGGGAGTCTGATACTTCATATCACAGACCAAACCATGAGAGTCTGATACTTCATATCACCGACCAAACCATGGGAGTCTGATACTTCATATCACCAACCAAACCATGGGAGTCTGATACTTCATATCACTGACTAAACCATGGGAGTCTGATACTTCATATCACTGACTAAACCATGGGAGTCTGATACTTCATATCACCGACCAAACCATGGGAGTCTGATACTTCATATCACCGACCCAACCATGGGAGTCTGATACTTCATATCACCAACCAAACCATGGGAGAGTCTGATACTTCATATCACCGACCAAACCATTGGAGAGTCTGATACTTCATATCACCGACCAAACCATGGAAGTCTGATACTTCATATCACCGACCAAACCATGGGAGTCTGATACTTCATATCACCGACCAAACCATGGGAGTCTGATACTTCATATCACCGACCAAACCATGGGAGTCTGATACTTCATATCACCGACCAAACCATGGGAGTCTGATACTTCATATCACCAACCAAACCATGGGAGTCTGATACTTCATATCACCGACCAAACCATTGGAGTCTGATACTTCATATCACCGACCAAACCATGGGAGTCTGATACTTCATATCACCGACCAAACCATGGGAGTCTGATACTTCATATCACCGACCAAACCATGGGAGTCTGATACTTCATATCACCGACCAAACCATGGGAGTCTGATACTTCATATCACCGACCAAACCAAGGGAGTCTGATACTTCATATCACCGACCAAACCATGGGAGTCTGATACTTCATATCACCAACCAAACCATGGGAGTCTGATAATTCATATCACCAACCAAACCATGGGAGTCTGATACTTCATATCACCGACCAAACCATGAGTCTGATACTTCATATCACCGACCAAACCATGGGAGTCTGATACTTCATATCACAGACCAAATTATGGGAGTCTGATACTTCATATCACTGACCAAACCATGGGAGTCTGATACTTCATATCACCGACCAAACCATGGGAGTCTGATACTTTATATTGCTGACCAAACTAGTAAGTTCCCTAGTTTGATCTTCCTTAACTTTGAAACAAAAATGTTGCTTTTAAAATTTATAGCTCCTTTTGATAAGTGTCCATGTAACTTTAAGATTACTCACCTAAACAAATCTGATTATCATGAAGAACATGACACAAAAACATCACAGACTTAAATATTTTATCATCATATTCTCTCTCAAAATAAAATGATAATGTTCTTTTTTTAGTAAAAGATAGAAGAGTCCAAAATATTTTGTTTTTCAAGTTTTATTTAGTCTGAACTAAGCAATAACCATAAACAAAATATTATAGTATTTGGTAATTTGAAAAAAACTGGAAAAAAGTTAAGAAAAATAGTGTAGCAATGAGCTGTATATAAAATATATGAAACAATATGGCAGTCCAATGATTTGCTGACCTCAGCGCCTTCGAATCACCCTCCCTCAATGCACCAAGTACCAACTCAAGATCAAGTACTGTTTTCTCAAGTGGCGCAATACAAAACTGACTATTTTTAATCTAAGAACCTAACCTTTTGAGTTACATAATCCATCTTGTGTGGGACACAACTTCACATCACCAATCACCATACACCATCACACCAAGTTTTAACTTCATAGATGTATGCTTTTCTCAAGAAACATAATGCAATATTTTGATGTAAACTAACCCAGAAAATAAGCTATGGCAAAATATGTTTGGCATGTTCTTACAAATGGTAAACTAACTATTGTTTATTCTTTAGGTAAATGAGCCAACTTGCATTTACTGTACAAACGTTCTCTCAGTTTTTGCATTTCGTACCATAATGTTTTCTGTATTTCAAAAGGATGTTTTTCTGAATCTATTTCTACTTGTCATACTTTGTTGACTCAAAACTATTGCAACACATCCAGATAATCTAATGTAAACATAATGCAATACATCCAGATAATCTAATGTAAACATAATTCATTCAATACATCCAGATATTCTATTGTAAACAATACAATACATCCAGATAATCTTAATATGAACATAATGTAATACATCCAGATATTCCAATGCAAACATAATTCAATATATCCAGATAATCTTAATGTAAATACAATGCAATACATCCAGATAATCTAATGTAAACATAATGCAATACATCCAGATATTCTAATGTAAACAACACAATACATGCAGATAATCCTAATGTAAACATAATGTAATACAGCCAGATAATCTAATATAAACATAATACAATACATCTAGATAACCTTAATGTAAACATAATGCAATACAACCAGATGATCTAATGTAAACATAATGCAATACATCCTGATAATCTAATGTAAATATAATAACAACAAACCTTGCAGCTCTTGTGCAAAGTTATGGTAAAATAAACTAACAATTATGAAGAGTAAATTTACTGTCATTTTAGGACAAATAAGTGAAATTAAAGGTATATGGACAGGTAGCAGCAACATGGCCTAAAATGGACTCAAATAGACTCAAAATAGCACAAGTCCCATTACAATCAGTTCAATATTGACCATTTTAAAGCATTTTGAAATCTTGGTACAAAATTAACAAATTCTGCAATATTTTGTGACATCACTACAAGAACACCATGGCTATTGCTTAACTTAATGTTTGTCAACCCTTTCCCAAATTGTTTAAGGAAGCAGTTGGCTATAGTGCAAAGGAAATGCCATAGCCTTACCCATATTTAGCAGTAAATGCAATTTGATCATCTGGTGTCTGAAAGTTAGGAGAGAAATGTAAAGGATTACCCAAAGATTTTGCGCTGTGTTCTTGTGCATATATCATAACATTTGCAGGAGCCAAAAAATTATCAACAATTTTATTTGTCATAACTTAAAAACTTATAAATGATATTTTAACTATTCTAAGTCTATTTATTCTTTTCACAATTGCATGCTTCTTTACCCGAATAACAAATCGCTATGTGCGTGTCCATATACCTTTAGACCAATGGAAGTAATCTAGTAATCAAAGTGTAAACAATTACTAAGGGTGCTCAGAAAATTCATATTTAAGAATGTGGCTTTCATTGCTTCTAAGGCACGAAAGGAACCAAATAAATCTATTTTAATCTGTAAAAAAATATCCTTTCAACCATATAAATGAATATGTGTATCCAACTGTAAAAAATACTGTTTATTTTTTTAAAAATTCCGGATCAAGATTTTCACAAGATTATCCTGAAAAATAAAGTCCTTAAAATTTTAAGGTATATTTAATTAATTCTAATACGAAGTTAACTCATATATTTATCAACAAGAATCACAAAATATAAATCTTGAAAATACCATAAGGTTGTTAATTGCTAAACACTGATTATGTACAGATATTTTAACAAAAACAGAAATGAAATTTCAGAAATGATATAAACTTAATTGTCAAAGTGTATTATAGATTAAAGTGTTATAAAGAGAGTTGCTTAGGAATGTTATTAAAATGAAGATAGTATGATAATCATGTTTCATCTTCAAGTCCTAAACCAAATGAAATTAACTTAAGTAAAATTAATTAGTAACTTGATTGACTTGATAGAGAACTACATTTGATAAATTACAAAAACAATATTTCAAATTATATTTAACCATTTGGAAAATTACTTATCATGTTTCCTGCTCTCATGCCGAAAAGTTTCTCTCTAAGCCTACCCGACACCCCGAATTAATTCTGAAAACTCAGGTATGACAATTACCAACCAGACTTCCTGTTCAGTGAATTGTGTTTCCACTTGAAACAATGATTGTTCATCTGCCATTCCCATGCACACCACAGTCAAGTAGCCAACGTTATTTGTGTGTATAAGATTACAAAAGCAAGTGCTGAGCAATCAGGGCACTTTTGTAATTGAAATCACTCATCTGTGTTAAGTGTCTTGGTGGGAGAAATTTGTTTGCAAACTGGTGATAAAATAGCTGTGTTTCATATGTCTGAGGTGATGTGTGCATTAACTGTGAATGAAATGACTGGCCATTTCTCCTAATAAAAAAAGATCATGAAGAAATTCCTCTTTATAGGAGAATTGGTCAAAATTGCCTAAAGCATGCAGACTGTCAATTTCACACTACACTGCACAAGCCACCAGCTTTCCAGACCATTAGGCAACCCAATCCCCTGCTCATCATCCTCACTCATTTAACTTGTGCATGGGTGCACTTTCAGCATGCAATCCAATCCTCTGTTCATTGTCCTCATTCATTCACTTCTGCTTGGATGCACTTTCAATATGTGGCCACACAACACTGTGACTGTGTATGGTCTACAATACTGGAAGTTACATACAGGTCTTAATGATAACAGAGAGGTTCTTTGTTTTGAGTGTAAACAAGCTGGTGGTACTGGACGTCGGGTTGGGGTATCATTATACCAGACTTTTTATATGGAAAGTCAGATGTCGGGTACGGAAAGCTGTATAGATTAAAATTTCGGCATGATATTGTTTCCTGTTCTCTCCATGAGAATAAAAATACAAAATTTTGTTCTTCTTGAAAATCTTCTTGAATCAAAAACAATTTGTAGGGAACATCTACCAAAAAATTCATTTCAAATTAAAAGACTCGTAAAACAAAGAAAATCTTTCTTCTAATTCATCATTCACTAAGTGAATGTCAATTAACTTAAATTAACACTGACATTTCTGCAGTGGCAACAACGATAATAATATATATATATATTTACAAAAATGACGTCAGAAATACAATCTAATACAAATACCTTCATCTGCTTTGAGCAGATATTTAACTCTAAAGGTTGGTATAATTTGTGTAGAAACGACTGAAATCAGACTAGTTATTAACCTTTTTAAGGTCTGAAATCAAGGGAAGAAAATAAAGAAAAACAAAAGCATTTTGAGGGTGTTTTCCCTTTTTTCAATATATCAATTTTTATTAAATTTTGATTACTTATAACATGAAAACTACACAAGCTATTTTCAAAATTCAAAGACTGTTAAAGTCTGAATCTGAATATTCTTTTCAGTACATGGGTGAAGAGACAACTTCTGTACCCGTCCAAAGATCTTTAAAGACTATTCTATGCTGATTATTTGTATATATATAAGATAAAGAAGAGATATTCTATAGCTGTTCTTATACCTTAAAATACTGGCCCATATTGGTACTTGTTAGGTGTAAGTAAAAAGATCATTGACATTAAATATACGCTGGTCATATTGTGTTAAATTCCTTCTTGAACTTATGTTGAGTTGTGAAAGTGCTTTTTTTAAACTATTTAAATCCTTTATTTTTACTATTTTTATCTTACACCACTACTCTTTTATTTGTCGATTACCAATATCATTGTTTTACATTTAAAATACTACTGCCGTTGGTACTCTTTTCACATGCAATTATTTCATTTTTCCCCAATAATGGAGACACCAAAAGGAACTTAATAAAGAAAAAGGAATTAAAAAAAAAAAACCTGATGTTTTATTTAGGAAATATTTAACGTTCCAACATTTTTCATTATTCCAAATGACATGGTGCTGTCATTTAATAATGGAAAAATATAGTGCACTTTTTAATAACCAGAACCCTGACCTTGTGATTTTCCTAGATCTGCCCCAGCCAACATCAACCCATTTCTAGTTTTCTCTGGTGTTTCTTTTGTTTCTGATAGGAAACTTAAGATATCTATTTCAAGATTCTTGACTTTTTCATCAATTTTGCAGTAATAACATAAAATATATAATTAAAAAATATAAAATATAAGTCTCAGAAAAGACAACAGCTGAAAATATCAATAAAAAGGAAATCTTTGAACCAAAATAAAGTGAAATCATTTAACTTAGATAAAATCATAAACAAAATACCATATTTAACGTATTAAGCGCCTCTGCTCTAATAAGCACCCACCCAAATTTGTTTGACTGATAACATAATTTATTTGATTAATTTCAATACTTGAAATAAAGTTTGTTGCATTATTTTGCATCTGACATTCACGTTGTGTAGTAGTAGTTGTTGTTTGGCGAGCATAGAACTGGTGAACAATGCAGTTTGAACAGCACATGCACTGTACGCGGCCTGGATGCTTATTAAAAAGAAACTTTTAGCCTAAAAAGTGGTGCAATTTTATTTTCATAAGCGCTTATTACATCGAATGCGATAGATGAATTCTGATGATTCTGATGATTGTAATCTTATTTTGGTAATATATGCCCAGTATCAGAAGAAAATAGATACTGAAGAATTATTGCTAGGTACACTACCAAACTTGAAGATTCTATAAGATATTGGTTTAAAACTATCGTTAAATTATGAATACACAAAAATACAACTATTTACTAAACAGAGGAATTTACAGATGTATGCATCACATGTTTTATCATTGATACTCAACTGCAAACAAAATTGGCACATTATAAAGTTCATAACAAAAAATAATGAAAAAATAAATCCATGCAAGTCATTAGGGCCGGTTCTTATTCCATGGCGCAAGCAGATGAGAGCACATGACTCCCCCTGGAGGGGATGCTGGTCCATCGCAGGTTAACTCCCCAGCAATGCTGATATTCATTTTACAGCCAAATACACTGGAGCAGGTAGGGTAAAGTGTCTTGCTCAAGGACATCATGCAGCGCTCGCGGCGGATGTTTCATCTGGTACCTTTTGCATACAAGCAAGAGTCCTTAACCACGGCACCTCTTGCAGCATAAGTTTTATCATCAATGCTCAACTGCAACATGAAGGGGATTGGCACATCTTAAAATTCTTACCAGCTGTTTTTGTGATATACAATAATGAGCAAGCATTGAAGTGTAGAAAGCTTGATTTCAGATATATACATACGATTTATGCTGCATTCTTTTCATAGGAATGCAACGTGAAACAGATATTTACAGTCATCAGATGATGAACATAGCAGGTTTGCTAAGAATCCTCGCATAATTAATTCAGCTGCAAGACAGACACATCCCCTGTAATACTAATTCCAAGCATTTAACCTTAGTTGTAATTCACACATGTTCAGCAGTGTTCACACTAAAATTCATTTTTTTTTGGGGGGGGGGGGAAGAGGGGGAGAGAGAGGGCAGATTTTCCCCTCTAGTGTAATTTTGTTTGGGGAGGGGGACTTAAAGTGTTAAAATCATCATACTTTTTAGTTTTCTCTTAATCATGATGTTATTACTGATTGCTAAGCAAATTAAATTTACTCTTAAATCTGAAAAGTAAGTTGTCATGGATAATATAATGGAAAAACAGGTTCATGCATTAGCAGTTGTCTTTCTATTGTACTATAGAACTGTCTCTTCATCATGTGTTAAGGTATTTGAAGCCTTTGCATTTTGCTGGTCATTATTTTTTACTAAGAGAATAACTTGTGAAAAATTGGAAGTGAGACATTTAACAGGGATTGGGATCAACACTGCAGAGCAGAGCAGTAAATATAAAAGGTAAATCACAATCAACTATCACTACACTTAATAATTACGTAACATGTGTAGCTAAAAATCACATCATTCCAATTCCCTGCATATATATACACATAGGGCCTATGTACATAACATTCCCAACTAGCAGACGACATGATTGCGTTACTTTTATGTTGTAAATTTCATCACGTTTATCACACCTGCACAATTTGTTTCGACCAACATTAATCAAGTGAGAGGCATGTTTTTGGGGTTTTTGCCAACTTTCGGAATTTGCTAGTATGGGGTGAAGGACAACTATTCTAAATTATATTCTTTTTACTTTTTACAATTTGTGTGCATTTCTATATTTAATTTATGGCTAAACAATCATGGTCTAACTTGTATCATAACTATAGTAACATATGAAGTAGTTCCATGAAAATTTATCGGTAATTTTTTTTTGCGGGTTTTTCCCCTCCCCCCCCCCCTTATAATTTTTTTTGGAGGGGATTTTATATTTATATTACTGCATCTTAATGTGAACACTGATGTTCAGTTTGATCTTTATTGCAAAATACATCATTAACTTCATGCACAACACCCATTTAACTTTTGCTTTAATTTTTTTAAAAGCCTCTTTATCATTAAAGCATGTCAACTAAAAGGTATCACAGATCAGGGACATTTGTTTGAAGAAAAAAAAAAATGTTCAGTATGTTACAAACATGCAATACCTTGACTCGGATCTCTTCCTGAAATCTCGTGATGACTTCTAAGAATTTCAGGTATTTGTACACAAAAATTGTAACACCCATTACCCAAAATTGTGGGTATTGTAGTTACCCATATACTCATCTCACCCTTATGACAAACAATTAATCCTGGCTGAAACACATGCAATTTTTTAAATAAAAAGTAGCAGAAAAGGAACACAATTTCTGACAGTTTTGTTTTACTTCATGTACAATGATAGCATCTATTTCTAAACATTGATACATCCTTCCCACCTTGAACAAAATGTAGTTTTACTTCTTAAAAAATGAGAATACAATGCAAAAATATTGTTTACACTGTGTGAACATAAACTTCTTTCTTTATATTTACAGCGGCATTGTGATAAACATAGAATTAATTTTTGCACTGATTTGACACAACCACAAGGAATAGACTGTGAGCTGACTGGACTGCTGATTGCTTTTTGACAAAAAAGGATTGATCGCTATTATTAAACGATGATTTTGCTCAACAATGATTTCGCTAAGCGATGATTTTGCTATGTACAAAGCTCCATCTGGAGGCCTATTGTTATGTACAAGGCTCCATCTGAGGCCTAGGCCAGTGCCCGCTTACTCATTACTATCTTCATCATCTTCTTCCACCTCTCCATAGCATTCCTCTGCAAGCATGTAGTAGCGGTTGGCCATTCGTCCCTTCGTGGCTGCCATGGCCGCATCAGCTGCCTCGTTGTACAACTCCGCTGCAGAAAAAAAATAAAAAATCGTCTTAGTTTAAGTTCAATCCATCTGAGCCATTAGCTGCTTATTCCCGGTTTCCATGACGCAAGCAGATGGAAGCACATGACTCCCCCTGGACAGGACACTAGTCCATCGCAGGTGAACTCCCCAGCAATGCTGGTACTCATTTTACAGCTAAGCGGACTGGAGCAAGTAGAGTAGTCTCTTAATCAAGGACACAATGCAGCGCTCGCGGTGGGATTCAAATTTGTTACCTTTAGCATACAAGCAAGAGTCCTTAACCACTGCACCTCTAGAACCCATCTAAGCACTTCTTATTTTTTGCAGATTTAACAAAAAGATAAACAAGGAGAAAAAAAGTAATCAACAAATGATTTGTTCATCAAGCTAAGTTTTTTCAGCTTAAGTGGGCATTTGCTTGACTATTTCCAACATGGAATCAAACCAAAAACTGTTCCACAATTTCGTTTTACAGATTACCAAACTTACCCCCCACTACTGATATCAGAATGCACATCAGGATATTTACAGACTCTCATATGATAAACACAAAACCTTTGCTTGATGGACTTGATGGACATTTTTTTCTGGGATCAAAGAAGGCAAGTTTAGGTCTTAAGTTCTGGATAATTAAAATGTTTTCAATACAATCTTATTTTGAACTTAACTAAATTGCTTGCAAGAAGTTAAAATTATCAAAAGATATATCTATTAGCTACTAATAAACTGTGTGTGGGGAGGAGAAATAATTTTGATGCAGAGGGGCAGCTTTGTCTCGTAGGGGGGCCAAGGCCTGTAGATCAGACAAAACATATGATCTTACACAATTTCTGGTGGAGAAGGGGGGAGGGGGGGGGGACAAGTGGGGGTTCAAAGTTTTTGTGGAGAAAAATTCCCCCTGTAGCACCGCCACTGGCCATATATCTACTTACTTGATTTGTAATGGGCAATAAAATAAAACACTAAAAGAATGAAGGGTTCCGTTACCTGCTTGGTTTGGATCTTTGCACAATCCAAATCCCCCTTCACGGTGTATCTCAGCCTGACGTGCAAGCAGCAAGTAGGTGGGGTCAGCCATGGCGCTGTCAAAATTTCCTTCATCGTCCTCAGACGACATGTCTATTGCTTGCTCGTACCAGTTGATGGCATCACGCCATGATCGATCTCTGCATCAAAACAAGAGGTGGGTAGGTTAGGTATTTAATATCCCTTTCTAAAAGCTAAGATTATATAGAGTTGTCCACAGCTGTTTGATAACCCAGTTGTGAAGCACTGGTGAATGAACACCCACCGGGATTAAACCAGAAGCTCTAGCATGCCCAACTGATGTTGTGACCGCTATATAGGGGATCGGAGCAGGATAACAGGCATGTGTGGCAGCAGCTTTGAGCCTGTACAGTGTTTTAAGTTTGCATTGAGAAAAGAGCTATATGAGAACTCAAGTATTAATGTCTCCCACAAAGAGAACAACTATATGTTAGTTATCACTGCAAATATTACAAATATATATATATTTAGGATGTGTATCTTCGCAGAAATGTACAGCTTCTTTGGGTGGTGGTGATGGTGGGGAGGGGGGGGGGGAGTTGTGTTCCAACCCTATCTTTCTTCACAACCAGTTCCCACCCTCACCCACTGTGTGGGGAAAGAACTATAACCTGATGTCCCCTTCAATACCTTGCATAGCAAATGTACCAATGTCACACACAGTACAACAACACTCTCCCAAGAGTATAGTCTCTGTAGGTAAGGGCTTGCTTGCTGTACATACCATATACTTGCTGTACATACAACATACTTGGTGTATATATTAATATATATATATAATATATTAATATATATAGATATATATATATATATAAATACATATATATATATATATATATATATGTATATATATATATATATATATATATATATATATCACCACACTACAATTATTATAAGTTTGGAAGGAAAATTTGAACCTACTTGGCTATACCATAGGCCTGATAATGCTACAGTAGGCATAAATTTCATTAACGTTAGGCAAGATCAATCTTACTCTTACAAACTGTAAAACTGACCAGTAAAAATAAATAGGCAAAAAAACTTAAATTGCTATGTTCACTACAAATAAATGCAAAGATTAAAATAAGAATGTTTGAGGAAAAATAATCTAAATAGTAAAAATATTCTTTAAAATACATTGACAATTGTATGTGGGCGCCAAACTTCATAGCTGAATTACTACACCAAATAAGACAGAGCTTTAAACTTATATATACCTAAATGGAATCAGAATTTTGAATGCTTTTTCACAAGTTTGTTTCTTTCAATATCCGGTTTATATAAGATAAACTTGCTTGACCACTGAATTAATTCCTTAAATTTGGATAACAAACCTTTCAATGCCAAGTCCATTTCCGGTGTCTAATGCTTTGGCCATGTAGATCATCGATGCTCTATCTCCCTAATTCAGCTGACATCTCCATGTAACGAACACCCTCATTGTGATTGGTGTTGCTTTCCTGTGAAAAAGACATTTCAAGTTCAGAAGAGTTATCCACAATTGAGGACATTTTCAGAATTTAACCACGGAAAACTATACCCATTTGTAGAAGTAATTCATACTTCGTTGAAACTTGGTGGTTGCACATTCAAAATACACATCATTAGCAGAGAGGGTTAAGCATAGTATACGTCCCTCAATCATTCTATACTAACCAATAATATTCTCTACAGTTAGGAACCAATCATCAGTGGCCCTACCAACATTATTGATTGGATTCTTTAGGCAGATTAATTTCTGGCATTCATAGCAAACTATTCACACAAATGCTAAAACATAGCAGAGGAACAGGTAGGAAAACATACTTGGGTATATAGTTACATGAGAGATAACACAATGTTCTTTCTTCATAACCATTTTTTGTTTTCAATTGTACAATTTTCATATTTCTTTCGCTAAGTTAGAGAATAATTAAGAAAGAATAGCTCAGATGATATTTTTATGGTGGACATGATCAAAAAGAGATGAAAGGTTAAGGGGGTTGACATGATCAAAAAGAGATGAAAGGTTAAGGGGGTTGACATGATCAAAAAGGGATGACAGGTTAAGAGGGTTGACATGATCAAAAAGGGATGAAAGGTTAAGGGGGTTGACATGATCAAAAAAGGGATGACATAATCACAAAGGTTAAGAGGGGTTGACATGATCAAAAGGGATGAGATGTTCAAAAAGGGAGATTAAAGGGGTTGGACCGATAAAGGAGAAAAGGTTAAGGGGTTGACATCAAAAAGGGATGAAAAAGGGGGGATGAAATGGATTAAGGGGTTGACATGATCAAAAGGGATGAAAGGTTGACATGATCAAAAAGGGATGAAAGGTTAAGGGGGTTGACATGATCAAAAAGGGATAAACGGTTAAGGGGGTTGACTCGACCAATAAAGGAGAAGAGGTTAAGGGGTTGACTCGACCAATAAAAGAAGAGGTTAGGGGGGAGAAGAGGTTAAGGGGTTGACATGACCATAAAGGAAAAAAAAAAGGTGAAGGGAAGGGGTTGATATGACCAATAAAGGAGAAGAGGTTAAGGGGTTGACATGACCAATAAAGGAGAAGAGGTTAAGGGGTTGATATGACCAATAAAGGAGAAGAGGTTAAGGGGGTTGACATGACCAATAAAGGAAAAGAGGTTAAGGGGGTTGACATAACCAATAAAGGAGAAGAGGTTAAGGGGGGTTGACATAACCAATAAAGGAAAAGAGGTTAAGGGGGTTGACATGACCAATAAAGGAGAAGAGGTTAAGGGGGTTGACATGATCAATAAAGGAGAAGAGGTTAAGGGGGTTGACATGATCAATAAAGGAGAAGAGGTTAAGGGGGTTGACATGATCAATAAAGGAAAAGAGGTTAAGGGGGTTGACATGATCAATAAAGGAGAAGAGGTTAAGGGGTTGACATGATCAATAAAGGAAAAGAGGTTAAGGGGGTTGACTGATCAATAAAGGAGAAGAGGTTAAGGGGTTGACATAACCAATAAAGGAAAAGAGGTTAAGGGGTTGACATAACCAATAAAGGAAAGAAGTTAGGGTTTGACATGACCAATAAAGGAAAAGAGGTTAAGGGGTTGACATGACCAATAAAGGAAAAGAGGTTAAGGGGTTGACATGACCATAAAGGAAAGAGGGTAAGGGGGTTGACATGACCAATAAGGAAAAGAGGTTAAGGGGGTTGACATGACCAATAAAGGAAAAGAGGTTAAGGGGTTGACATGACCAATAAAGGAAAAAAGGTGAAGGGGTTGATATGACCAATAAAGGAAAAAAGGTGAAGGGAAGGGGTTGATATAACCAATAAAGGAGAAGAGGTTAAGGGGTTGACATGACCAATAAAGGAGAAGAGGTTAAGGTGGTTGACATAACCAATAAAGGAGAAAAGGTTAAGGGGGGTTGACATGACCAATAAAGGAGAAGAGGTTAAGGGGGTTGACATAACCAATAAAGGAGAAAAGGTTAAGGGGGGTTGACATGACCAATAAAGGAGAAGAGGTTAAGGGGGTTGACATAACCAATAAAGGAGAAAAGGTTAAGAGGAGTTGTTACGAAAAAGTTCTGCGACCAAAACCTAGCATGAAGTATGATCACATTCCATTACTTCCCACACATCTAACAAAATAACAACAAAATATTCAAGAATTATCTAA
The DNA here is from genome assembly GCA_020152595.1 of Chiridota heheva. NCBI lineage: Eukaryota > Metazoa > Echinodermata > Holothuroidea > Apodida > Chiridotidae > Chiridota > Chiridota heheva. Next base: position 3,022,447 of record JAIGNY010000832.1, read on the forward strand.
AGTTGAAGAATGCTTTGTTATACCTCTACATGAAGGTCACTTAACACGTCATGAGGCAACTGCAGGTAAATACGACCTGCAGCAATGATGGCTTCCATGATTCCGCAGTGAGCAGCTTGTTCCAGATGGTAGACAGCAGCCTTTAGGTTGCGAGTGTCCTCTGTAACAGCAAAGCGGCCTAGTTCATGGTATTTGGCAAGATCCAGATGAATCTATGACAATTCAAATGAGCGGAAACAAAAGTTCAAGTTTCATGTTGACGACCTTGATCATCAAAACAACATGGACATGTAGAGGCAATAGTAGCAAAATTGCCTTAACCCTTTAATTCCCAGGCAGTCGTGACACGATCGATTGGACATGCACTTTTCAAAAAATTATTTTGCTTTGTCAAATAGACTCACAGCAGTAATCCTGTATTATTTGAAAACGCTTGAATAGTTCTTTCAGAAATGTAACTTTTTAATGGAAGTTAGGTTGACGATTTTGTGAAAAATTGGGTGGAAGTAGAGAAAATCTAAAAATAAAAAAAAAAAAAAAATTTGCAAGTAATTAAAGCGGAGATTATTTTCTTGTTGATTTTCATTGTTTTTGCATGTTTTGCTTTGAGAATTTTTTTTAAAACTGGTATCAATGGAAAGGAAACTTCACAAACAATCTAATTATGTAACAAAAAACCTTCATTTTCATTACTCACACAGAACATTACAAGTTCCAAAAAAAAATGAGCAATTTCAACCTAATTTTGCCTAAAATGAGCAAATTTTCTATCTATGTCAATATTTCCTTACTTTTGCATTTTTTAAAAGTCTATTGTCTTAGCGTTCATAGAAATCAAACTTGTAGTCATAGAAAACGAAAGGAAAGTTGTGAAAATTAATTTTGATACAAAAAAAAGTTCCAAAAAATTGCAGTCACGTTTTGAACATGCTGGGACACGAGGAGTTGAAATCAATATTCATAAATGCAAACACATTTATCAAAATTGGTTAAATATTGACCATTACATTACGCCCAATCCTCGCTACAAATTGTTAAATATTGACCATTACGCCCAATCCTCGCTACAAATTGGTTCAATATTGACCATTACGCCCAATCCTCGCTACAAATTGGTTCAATATTGACCATTACGCCCAATCCTCGCTACAAATTGGTTAAATATTGACCATTACGCCCAATCCTTGCTACAAATTTACGCCCAATCCTTGCTACAAATTGGTTAAATATTGACCATTACGCCCAATCCTCGCTACAAATTGGTTAAATATTGACCATTACGCCCAATCCTTGCTACAAATTGGTTAAATATTGACCATTACGCCTAATCCTCACTACAAATTGGTTAAATATTGACCATTACGCCCAATCCTCGCTACAAATTAGTTATATATTGACCATTACGCCCAATCCTCACTACAAATTTTCAGTCTTTTTACCTGCAAGAACCTTCATTTCGGCAGGTATGACTTTTAGATGCTGCTAGAAGCAATTAAGAAACCCACCAAAGATAGTTCAGTGATTTTACGCATCAGTAATAATACTCCTAATTGTCTATATGCACACCAATGGAACTTATTGTGAAGGGCCAGGTATTGTAGATTTGGTTACTGCAGGGCAAAGTCATGCGTATAATGTGGGACTAAGGATTCATTTTGACTTTAAAAGGATGTTTTCATCAGTGAGTTGTAAACACTCTGGTGAGTTTGGAATCATTGGACTGAAAATTTAAAGCCAGAGTTAATCATCATGCAAATTTACAGTAAGTTTAAATCTCAGGCATAAAGTTGTATATTCATACAAATGTTGTGATGTATTACATGGCGACTTTGGTTCTCAGGTAGCATACACTGTATGCCCAACGCTGGTCAAAGGTTGGCATATGTTGATATGATGTTAGGGTAATTGGTACGCTAAGGTTGGAACATGTTGGTCCAACGAACTGTAACCAACAGATCTGATCCAGGACTGAACCGGAGTCTCTTTCTAATCTTTTTGAGAAACTTGTTCGCATTAATCAAACTTTGATTCCAAACATTAAGAAGCCTCTTACCAAACCCAGGATGGATTTGAATGATTTTGACTCTCCAACAGCAGGCTCAGATTCACGCCTCAATTCAACTTCAAAGTTGACGCAAGATGGCCGATGTGCTACATTCCTCACTGCAAAGAGCCTTTGTTCTTCCTCCTGTCAAGAATAAACCTTGTGTTATGCATGATCAGGGTATTGGCATAAATCAAATATGTTAGTTACCGCTTTTATTTTCCCACAATCATAAAAATAAAATAAAAATCTTTATTGTCCCTGTTTTAAAATAAAAGAAATACCCCGGAGGCTAGGTGTGCTACGCTGAGACATTTTACAAACATTTTATGTTAAATAAAGCAAATATTTACAAATGTCATATAACTTAAAATTATAATATAACATACAAAGAATATTATAGTATTGTTAACACATATAATATATACAAATATATTCATTTAAAAGAAATATAATCAACAATAACAACATCTTCAGTAGTTTTAGTCCTGAGGGTCGAAAAAGGAATATCACGGAATATATCAATATATGCAAAGATAGTGGAGAATAAATCTGCAATAAGTTTCAATGTTTAAGTGTAAAAGAAATAACTGAGATGCTCGTCAAGTTCTCAAACACTAGATGAGAGTTAGTTACTACTACCCTCTACATTAGCTTTTCAACTTGAAGGAGAGTTAGTTACTACCCCCTACATTAGCTTTTCAACTACCCCCTACATTAGCTTTTCAACTTGGAAGGAGAGTTAGTTACTACCCTCTACATTAGCTTTTCAATTTGAAGGAGAATTAGTTACTACCCCCTACATAAGCTTTTCAACTTAAAGGAGAGTTACTTTTCAGCTTTTTAAATTGAAGGAGAGTTAGTTACTACCTCTACATTAGCTTTTCAACTTAAAAAGGACTAGTTAGCTTTTCAACTTGAAGGAGACTTAGTTACTACCCTCTACATTAGCTTTTCAACTTGAAGGAGAGTTAGTTACTACCCTCTACATTAGCTTTTCAACTTAAAGGAGAGTTAGTTACTACCCTCTACATTAGCTTTTCAACTTGAAGGAGAGTTAGTTACTACCCTCTACATTAGCTTTTCAACTTGAAGGAGAGTTAGTTACTACCCTCTACATTAGCTTTTCAACTTCAATATATTTAAGGTTCATCTTGAACTCATTAAAACAAAATCTTGATTGCTGTAAGAGTCAGTAAAGTTGTTAATACATGTACAAATTGTTTTGAACATTTGGATACTGAGCTCTTGTTAACTTCACTACTGTTTGGATATTTTGCATGATAAGTTGGATTACCCTCTTTAGCTTTTTTGACCCATGGAGATTTAGTTTTGTCACATAGTTTTTCAAAAGAAACAAAATGGTGAAGAAAGCATTGAAAAATCTTAACAAATGTGTTTGAGTTGATAATACTTGTGTGCGACTGAAATAATACATCACAAGTCTTATTAAATTTTGTTCAGGTTATTTCAGTAGTCAAGCATGTCCATCTTATATGAAAAAGGACTTCAAAGAAACAGAATGGTGAAAAAGCATTGAAAAATCTTCTTCCGTTGAGGAGATATTCAAGTTTGAAGTTCAAATGGTATCATTTGTGTAGAAACGACTGAAATCAGACTAGTTGTGACATCACAGCCTCAGAGTTTTTATAAATTCTATAATATTTTGTCCTGCATTTTTGTTGTTTTGGATATATCAGGAAGTAGTAAAACAGAATCTAGTGAGCAGGGTAATTATATTTTTCCACCTTATGAAAGTTTAAAGAAAACTAATTCACAAAAAGTTAACCAGAGGGAGCAATCCAAATGTGGTTCCTATGTTTACTTTTGATTAGAAGAAAAACATTTTTAATCGTATATCTTTAAATGTTGTGTTCTTACATGTTTAGTTTATTCATCATACTGGAACATGTAATTTGTGTATATTTTGTTACTTCTTTATTAAAGTGTTAAGCTTTTTGCCTTAAGCTATCAGCCATAATCACAACCAATGAAAAATTGTATTTGGCTCCGCATGACATGAATAATGATGAAGTCAACAACTCAACATTCTATGGTATCCTGTATCATCCTTGCCTTTATGAATAGCATCATACCAAATTTAATTGAAATCTGACATGGGTTTGTGGAAATATGAGCATAAACAGAATTTCACAGTTACTCCCGCCTTCTCATTAATATTTATGACATCAGCACCAAAACAATATGGATCATCTGCAGACCACAACACACCCATATATCAAGGCTGGCATAAATCCACCTTAATGATCTTGATATATCGTGTTTACAAGCTTGTTAACAGAATTTTACATTTAACCCAGCCTACTAATTAATATTCATGACATCAGCACCAAAAACAATAGGGATCATCTACAGACCATAACACATCCATATACCAAGTATATGACATAAATCATGATCTTGAGATATCATGGTTACAAGCTTGTTCAACAGAATTTTACATTTAGCCCGCCCACTAAGAAATATTCATGACATCAGCACCAAAATAAATAGGGCTAATCTAACTAGACATCAATGATGTTTATAGTTCAACCCATGGCAGTGCAAAACCAACTGACTGGTTTTATTTCAAAAGAAATTTACTTTTTGTAATATTTGATTTTTTCAAATGTAATTTAAAGATCTTCTTGAAGTCTACTAATCTTTAGCTTAAATCTGTTTACCTCTAAGTTGTTGATGATCATTTCCATGACAAACAGATTTGGCCAAATTTTGGTCAATTTTGAAGAATTAAGCATTTAGAAAGCATAATAAATGTTTGGACATGTTACTTTTACAACTGTTATCAAGTATTTTCTTGTTCTGTACAATATTCTCTTTCAACTTAAAATAATAAATGATTGATAATATGACATCATTAAAGAATTAATTGACAAAGTTAAAGTGTAAACAAACCATAATAACACTAAATTTGGAAAAGTGGGACAAATGTGTTTTAAATGTAAAATTTGCTAAATTTAGGTTAAATGCAGTTTAACAACAGCACATCCATATACCATGTATGACATAAATCTACCACACGGTTCTTGAAATATTGTGTTTACAGGCTTGTTAACAGAATTTTACATTTGGCCCCGCCTACTAATTAATATTCATGACATCAGCACCAAAAACGATAAGGATCATTTACAGACCACAACTAATCCATATACTAATTAGGACATAAATCCACTGCATGGTTCTTGAGATACCGTGTTTACAAGCTTGTTCAACAGAATTTTACATTTAGCCCCGCCTACTAATTGATATTCATAACATCATCAAAAACAATAGGGATTGTCTACAGACCACAATACATCCATATACCACTTATCACATAAATTCACTACAATGTTCTTGAAATATCGTGTTTACAAGCTTGTTAACAGAGTTTTACATTTAGCCCGCCTATAAATTAATATTCATGACATCACCACCAAAAACAATATGGATTGTCTACAGACCACAACACATCCATATACCACTTATGGCATAAATTCACTGCACGGTTCTTGAAATATCATGTTTACAAGCTTGTTAACAGAATTTTACATTTAGTCCTGCCTACTAATTAATATTCATGACATCACCATCAAAAACAATATGCACCATCTACAGACCACAACACATCCATATACCAAGTATGATATAAATCCACCAACACGGTTCTTAAGATATCATGTTTACAAGCTTCTGTAACAGACACACATACATTAAACATTAAATAAATTTTCTTTAAAATGCATTTAACAATTGTTAAGAATGTGACGGTAAGAACACCAACCTTCCATTATGACTTACTACACCAGTCTTTTCTACTCAGATAAGACAGAGCTTTATAAACTTGAATATATCCTAATGGAATGAAATTTTTAAATGCTTTCTTCACCATTTTGTTTCTTTTAAAGTCCTCTTTTACAGTATAAGATAACCTTACTTTATCACTAAACTAATCCTGTAAAGAAATATCAGAGAAAGTAAACTCCATCTCTCCTCCCATGCATGGTTAGTTATACAACAGTATACATGTAAGTAAGTAGATAGATGGGTTAGATAAAGTGCAATATAGAGAGGTTAGATAAAGTGCAATATAGAGGGGTTAGATAAAGTGCAATATAGAGGGGTCAGATTAAGTGCAATATAGTGGGGTTAGATAAAGTGCAATATATATAGAGGGTTTAGATAAAGTGCAATATAGAGGGGTTAGATAAAGTGCAATATAGAGGGGTTAGATAAAGTGCAATGGAGGGTTAGATAAAGTGCAATAGAGAGGGGTTAGATAAAGTGCAATATAGAGGTGGTCAGAAAAGTGCAAAATAGAGGGGTTATATAAAGTGCAATATAGAGGGGTTAGATAAAGTGCAATAAAGAGGGGTTAGATAAAGTGCAATATAAAGGGGTTAGATAAAGTGCAATATAGAGGGGTTAGATAAAGTGCAATATAGAGGGGTTAGATAAAGTGCAATATAGAGGGGTTAGATAAAGTGCAATATAGAGGGGTCAGATAAAGTGCAATAAAGAGGGTTTAGATAAAGTGCAATATAGAAGGGTCAGATAAAGTGCAATATAGAGGGTCAGATAAAGTGCAATATAGAGGGGTTAGATAAAGTGCAATAAAGAGGGGTCAGATTAAGTGCAATATAGTGGGGTTAGCTAAAGTACAATATAGAGGGGTTAGATAGAGGGGTTAAAAGTGCAGTATAGAGGGTTAGATAAAGTGCAGTGTAGAGGGGTTAGATAAAGTGCAGTATAAAGGGGTTAGATAAAGTGCAATATAGAGGGGTTAGATAAAGTGCAATATAGAGGGGTTAGATAAAGTGCAATATAGAGGGTCAGATAAAGTGCAATATGGAGGGGTTAGATAAAGTGCAATATTGAGGAGTTAGATAAAGTGCAATATAGAGGGGTTAGATAAAGTGCAATATAGAGGGGTTAGATAAAGTGCAATAACAAAATCACCTTCTAACTCTCAACAAGTAATAAACCCTCAAATTGAACAAACTCTAAATATCTGTATCCCAATGACCCACCCATTCTACCTATCCCTAAATTCATCTTGTATTATACGTCCTTATTAAAGTTTGTTAGTTATTCAATCATTTTAGAGTATCAGTATTACGTTACAAGTTAGGATTATTTTAAGCCTTTTATACTCTCATTTTTTCCAGTTCAAGCTAATCCTTCTTTTCTATTTAGCTCTAACTCTCTCTAGCATGCTTTTTAAACACTAATACAACCTACTTTTTTATATTACTCTCTCTAGCATGCTTTATCTAGCACACTCTCTAGCGTGCTCTCTCACAATCTTTTTGTTTTAACCTTTGAGAATTTAAATTGTTATCTTCCTTTTTTTTTGCAGTTCAACCTAATCCTTCTTTTCTATTTAGCTCTAGCTCTCTCTCTAGCTCTCTCTAGCATGCTCTCTCTAGCGTGCTCTCTCTACGCTCTCTCTAGCGCTCTTTTAATCTTTACATGAAAGTTGTGGGTAGAAGGGTTGGTGGGAATGGAAAGCTGGATGTTGTCCAATTTGGTATATGTTTGGGTGTCCCAATTTGATTGCCAGATTGTAGGAAATTGTAGATTTGTTTGAGGTCTGTGGTCACCATTTCCTCCCTGCCATACAAAATATGAAAATAACTCTGTGCATGCAAGCCTGGATTTCTAAAGAGATAAGGACATGTAAAAGGCAATATTAGCTAAAAGTATATTAAAATCCAGGGAAGTAGCAAAATGGATCGTAGTTGACCATTTGTATGTAAATTTGTGGTATACTACAGGAAGGTCTTCATATTTCCTTTGGTACTGTAAATTCTTTTGTTTCTTAAATGTCTATTACAATTCTTTGTATAGTGCAACAAATTTTGACAGAAATTGTTTTTAATCCTTATCATACCCCTCCATCAAACTATGGCAAAATATAGCTTCTCATCATATAAGGACTGACATTTAGGGAAACATTTGAAAAAAACAAAGATTTTGAGCTTTATGTTCAAATCTAGCATTAATTAGAAATAAGCAAGCTTTGATCAGCCATACAGCTCACAAAAATATTGTGGTGGGTTTTTTCAAAAACTGATTTGATCAGACTTATATGCGCAATAAACCAATTCAATACATGCCCATAGACCTTTCAATCAGAAAACCAAAGGTTTTGAGGTTCCGACGCACAATATGGATTTTAGTTTGAAGATGAACTATTATATAATAAATGTTATTGCACAGTGGGCTCAAAATAACAATGACAACCAAATAAACTCACACTTCTCACATAAATGAAAATCGCAATTAATTAAATTCAACCATTTTTATCCCATTAACATGCATACACTTGCTAAGAACATAATTATTTCAAATATGAAACAAAACAGATATGCAGTTGTTAAAATATGAGCATTTTAAGATTTTAACTTTGTCTTGTCTACTCATTAATATGCATGACATTCCCGCCAAATCTATAGGGCATATCTGCAGTCCATGGCTATCTGTGTACCACATATGACCTCAATCCCACATATCACTCTTGAGATACTGTGTTTACAAAGCTCTCTTCAACATAATCATGTTAAGCCCCACCCACTATGCATATCAATAAAATTCACCATTTTTGTACCAAGAATATATACACTCTAGCTAACAACATAATTTACCAAATTTAAAACAAATCAGTCATGCGATTGTTAAAATATGAGTATATTTTAGCAATAAGCCCTGCCTAGTCATTAATATGCATGACATCGCCACCAAAAACAATAGGGCACATCAGCAGACCATGGAATATTTGTGTACCACATATGAACTGAAACTCACATATAGTCCTTGAGATACTGTAGTGTTTACAAGCTCTTTTCAACAAAATCATGTTAAGCCCCGCCCACTATGCATATTAATGAAATTCAATGTTTTTGTACCACAAACATGCACAAACTAGCTAACAACATACATGTAATTGCACTAAATATGAAACAAAACAAACAAGCAGTTATCAAAATATGAAAATTTTAACATTAAGCCCTGCCTACTCATTAATGTGCATGACATTATCACCAAAAATAATAGGGCATATCTGCGAACCATGGGCTATCTGTGTACCACAGATAAAATGAAACCCATGTATAGTTTTTAAGATACTGTGTTTACAAGCTCTTTTCAAGAATATCATGTTTAGCCCCGCCCACTACATATATTAATGAAATTCAACATTCTTGTACTATGAAGATGTACAAACTAGCTAAGAACAATAAATTACACTAAATATGAAACAAAACAGACATGTGGATATTTAAATATAAACCTTTAAGATTTTAACATTAAGCCCCACCTACTCAATAATATGAATGGCATCACAATTATGTTTGTTTGTTTGATGATGGCTTAACGGCACCACAACAACTAAGGTCAAATTGTGCCTGAGAGGTCAGATCATTCTAGAGGTAGGAAGTAAAGGAAACAGGGGGAGAATGAGAGAAATTTAAGGACAAAAGGTCAGAAAGCTGTGATCGTGAGGGGAGGTGCATGGTTGAAACAAAAACAAAGTAGAGAGGGGGTGGAAAAGGAGAATTGAATATCGTCGTAGAGGGAGGCATGATGAAGGAAGGAGATGATTTTATCCGGAGGATTTTTCTGGAAGAACTCAGCAATTGAGTTGTAGGGAGCGAGGGAAGCTCTGGGAAGGTTGTACAGGGGGCAAGCTAGGAGAACGTGATGGATTGTGAGGGTGCAATGGCAATTGTTGCAGAGGGGTTGGGGGGAGCCAATAAGGAGGTGGAAGTAGGTGAGATGAGTGTGACCAATTCTAAGACGGGTTATATGAACGTTGTCAATACGAGAGAGGTTGTTGATGGTGGCTTTGATTGGAATTGTGGGCTGGATGACATGGAGTTTGTTATCAATTTGGGACTTCCATGAGGTTTGCCAGCAGTCCCGAACAAGAGAAGCGATAAGTGGTTTGATGTCAGAGAGGGTTTTGGGAAAAGGGGCAGGGAGGAGGGTAAGGGCAAGCTTAGCGGCTGC